>CAUJRU010001518.1:0-44671 GCA_963277665.1 Viscum album | reverse complement strand
TAGTATTTTATTTTAAATATATATACTTAAATAATATATAATGTCATGTTATTAATTTTGTTTTAATTTTTTTTGAAGGATCCACCTATTAGGTGACAATTATTTGATGAGAAGCCTAGTAGTGGTCCTAATAATCAGGGTGTTTGTACGAGGGAGGTGGTACGAGAGCTATGCGATTTGGTCACATACCCGATTAGACCCTGCCCTCTCAGTAACATACCATATATCCACATTTGATCCCAATCATTCGTTAGGGATGCATGGGATATTTAAACCTCCCATGATTTCACCACCCTTTACATTTGAGTCTCCTCACTCATCTTTACCATATCTGATGATGATTCCCACTCCCCATCCAGCATTCGACCGAGCATCCATGCCATCCTCTTTTACTTCTACTTCCTTATCCCTAGAGATTCTATATTCCATCTTATTGGACTACTGTTCCTCTAGGGTCTATCCCTATGGAGTATACATTGGGATCCATCCACCTGTACAGGGTGTTCCTTTAGTTTCTACAGATCCAGTGGCACCCATTGATTAGACTTCCTTAGGTATATTATAGAACCCTAACAAATTTTTATACCATTATTTATTTTTATTATAACATGTATGAATAAAATATTTGTTTTTCTTTCATAACAGATACATATACTTATAGGATGAGGGTCAGGGGAGTACACACATGTGTGCGGTGTAGAACCACCTCACACAGTTGATGGTGGACTATAATGAAGACAATCAAATGATTGAAAAAAACTAAGAAACAATGTTAGAGTTTTTTGGAGACGCTTACCAAATACTCCGACATCATTCCTATTACCTTCTCTCATGGATACAGTTGCAAAATCAAGTCAAGGATAATTCATATGCGGAGATATGGGTAAAAAATATATTGTATTTAATGCAAATATTATTTTTGTATTTATATGAATTAATATTTTGGTGTCATCTTTGGTTTAATTTCCCCGATGGTGAGGGTGCACAAACAACACATCTAAAGGATTTAGGTGATCTTTGGAGAGCCTATAAGCACGAGTTATATATGGATGGTGTTTTAGAGTTGGAACAGAGTTAGAGGAGGCTCTTGTACTGGATGATTGTCTAATAGAATAGTATTCCTAGATGATTACTCATTAGAAAACTATATAGTTTAAGTTATTAATCACTTTTGATGTATTTAAATTAAAATTTTCATGTTTTGTATTAATACTATCTTTTGTATTATTTAATTTTATTTAGGAATCATCCAATATAAATAAATAAAACATTGATTCTAAATAATACCTCCACACATTTGGACGTACTATGATGCTAGATAAGGAGAGGAAGTAAGTATGACAGTTGTTTATAATGTTTCATTATGACTTCACTTTTCTATTGTTTCCTCCATAATTTATTCGATTGCTAAGTTGTCATATTTTTTAGTTATGAAATTAATTATTTCTAACCTATTTTTAATTATGGTTTCATGCATTCAATGTCATTATAGAAGAAAAAATTTAATATTGAAGGATGTGTGCCTCAAGCAAAACTATTTTTCTCAAGTATAAGGAATAAAGATGGAAGTGGCGGTTAACAAACCGACTCAGTAGCAGATTGTAAGTTTTACTTTGTTGATTTCAAATTCTATTTTGTTATATAATAATCTATTTATTTTGGTAATAGGATGCTTTAGAGGCCCTTGATGCCCAGAAACCTGACAATTTTGGGCCAAATGATCACTTACATCAGGTGTTGGTTGATGAGAACCCTGGCAGAGTACACTACCGACCTGGAAAGAGTATAATCTCGATGAGGTATCAACCCTATTAAGGTATGAGTTGTAGTGCCTCTGAGTTCTAGAAGGTTAAGGAATAGGTAGAACAGGCTGAAGAAAGGGGCACAAAGATGGTAAAACTATCTACTAGGTAAAGCACTACATTTATGAAACTAATGAAAGTTTTACATCCAAAACCTCCACAAGAGGCCAACACAGCTTGTGATGAATATATGTCATAAATGCATTTTATATATGGTGCACTAGGTGGTAGTTCTATTGGTGGTCGAGACGTTGGCGATGAGGAGGCTAAGGTGGAGGTGGAGGGTGAGGAGGAGGCCGAGGCGAAGGAGGAGGGTGAGGAGGAGGCCAAGGCGGAGTATGAGGGAGAGGAGAAGGGCATTGAGGAGGGTGCAGATGATGAAGGGGATGAGGATGAGGATGAGGATAAGGCTGATGATGATGGTTATGATAGTGATGGTGATGAGGGACAGATTGATCTATTACATTTTTGACTGATATTACTAATATTTGATGTTTGATGATTTTTTATGCATGAATATATATGTGATTAGGTAGGTTACATATTCTTTATTTCCTTATCTATAAATAATAAAACTTGAATTGAGGATTTTTTGTGACTGAATATATGTGCGACTGATTTACCCCTCCCCTAGACACCCCCACCCCCTTGGACAACTCCCCACCCCTGGACACCCCCACACCCTAGACACCCGACCCCTGGACACCCCACTCACTTGGACACCCCCACCCACTTGGATAGCCCCCAACCATCCTCACCCCCTCCCCACCCCCTTGGACAGCTCCCTAGACACCACGCCCACCCCCACCCCCTTGACACTCCCTACCCCTTGGATAGCCCCCACCCCCTAGACACCCCACCCCTGGACACCCCCCATGGACAACCCCCACCCCCTCGACACTTCCATGCCCTTGAGAATCCCCCACCCCTGGACCCCCACCCCCAGTACACCCCACCCCCGTGGACCGCCCCCACCCCCCCTAAACACCCCCACCCCTTGGACACCCCCACCCCTTGGACACTCCCACACCCTTGGACAGCCCCCACCCCCTAGACACCCCCACCCACTTGGACATCCCCACCCCCTGAACACTCGTAGACACCCACCCCCTTGGATAGCCCCCACCACTGGACACCCCTTACCCCCTTGTACAACCCCCACCCCTAGACACCCCCATCCCTGGAAAACCCTTCATGGACATCCCCCCACCCCTAGACACCCCACCCCCTGGACACCCCACCCCCTTGGACAACCCCCACACCCCTAGGACACCCCCAGGGCACCCTACCCCCTTCGACAGCCCCCACCCCTGGACACCCCCACATCCTGGACACCCCCACCCCCTAGACACCCCCACACCTTGTACACCCCCACCCCCTAAACACCCCACCCCCTTGGACAGCCCCACCCCCTGGACACCCCCTGAACACCCCCACCTCATTGGACAAACCCACCCCTAGACACATCCTGGACACCCCACTCCCTTGGACATCCACCACCCCCGGGCATCCCCTACCCCCTTGGATAGCCTCACCCCCTGGACACCCCACCCCTGGAAACACCCCATGAATAACCCCCACCACAACCCCCTGGACACCCCCACCCCCTTAGACATCCCCCACACCCCCCGAACACCACCTTGGACACCCCCACCCCCTTGGATAGCCCCCACCCCTGGACACCCCCACCCCTAGACACTCCCACTATAAGGCCCCGACCTTAAACCTTACTTAATATTGAATTAAATGAATAATTCACATTGATGATCTTTTCAGGTTTAGAGTTTTAGAGAATTAGGACATAACTATTACATCTCAAAAGATTACAAAGTCGAAACTTCTACTAAGTTTACATAAAATAAAAACTCTTAAAAAGAAACATGTCTAGTTCCATGTTTTAGGTAGCATGACTTTCCCTTGATCCCATCCTTGACCCAATTCCACGTTAAGTCCTGTGAAAAACATTTCAAAAACTTGGGATGAGCATAAAAAGCTCAGTAAGGGATACACAAAGAATGAAAACTGTTAGTTTTTCAAAACAACAAGTAAACCATGTATACTTCAACAAAGTAATACTTTTCACCTTTTTGAAGTAGTAAAAAACTCTTCACTGAATATAAGTTCATTACTTACCCTTCTGTAACCAAAAGATTACCATAAAACCCATATAAAGATCACATAACATATAAAGGTAAATTGGGACATAAACATACTTAAGTGGAATAACCATAAGGTCGACTTTCACACATATCACTTAATGGAATAGCCATTCGGCCAACTTCCATACATACTTAATGGAATAGCCATACGGCCGACTTCCATACCCAATGCATTGGAGGTTATAACGTAACCACCCGTCCTGGTATTCACGACACCACCCATCATAATGTCCAAGTACCATTATAAAATCATAATACATTAAACAAATATAATGGAAAGAAAACATTTCCACATTTCGATCACAATAATTAATTCCAAGATATTGAATTAATCAACCTACTTTCAAAAACCATTTAAAAGATATTTTTGAATCAAAGTGTCCCATAACACTTTGAAGCTTTTAATGGAATTATAATTTTAAAACATTAATGTACATATAAATAAATACTGAAAACCATTTTCAAAACATGGACCTTAAAGATAAAGATTTATAATAATGAATCTTTAGAACATTTAAAATTATATTTTTATTAAAGAGTTTTTTAACAAAATGAGAGACTCTTGAATACAAATAATCGCAGAATAAAATTTAATCCACACTTTATAATATCATGAGAATAAAGGGATTCATGATATAATATGTCAAAGGACAGTATAGACACCATATAAGAGTGAATTGGCGAATAACAACAATGAAGTCTCAAAAGAAATGTAAAATGAGATGAAATCCATTATAAATAAGGTATCCTTAAATTAAGGATAAATCAATCTCATAATTATGTGTGAAAAATATAAATACACCCAATATAAGTGGATATTAAGTGTAAAACAATCAAAGGTTATTCACACATATTTATAGTATGACATATTCAATAACTACATGTTGAACCCAAAGAAATCGAAATTGTGTTAAGAAGTTCACTTGGTAAAATTCGACAGCCTAACGACGTCACATAAAATTTTACAAAAAGGGTTGATGAGAGAGATAAAGGGGATCTCATCACTTGGAAATAAAATTTACATAAATAAGGACATAGAAGAACATATCCCAACATAATAGTATGTGAATTAAAAGACATAACAAAAGAAGTCTTTTAAAAAGAGGAGGGTGAAAGGTTCCCTTACCGACATGGGTATCTTTCGAAACATACACCCCGTGAAAGAAGGAAAATACAACATTGATGTAAATACTCACAAATGAAAGTATATTACACAATGAGTAAAATAATGGGCAGTAAATACACCACTCAAAGGAAATTGTGGCAAATGTAGCGTAAATCTCACAGGAATAAAAGTGAGATGAAAAATCCCTTATGAAAACTCGACAGCCTTACGTCGCCACATAAAACTTACAAAAATGGATTGATGAGATCAAATAGGGTATCTCATCATATTAATATAAAGTTTATAGAAAGAGTAATATAAATGAACATCCCCCAACATAACAAATAGGATCTTAAAAGAAGTGACATAAAGGAGAGTACATAAAAAGAAAGAGAGAGGTTAGATCTCTTGCGAAAATTCGGCAGACTAACGGCGCCGCTCAAAACTTCCAAAATGGATTGATGAGATAGAATAGGGTATCTCACCATATGAACATAAAAATTTCAGTAAGAGTACTATAAAATAACAACCCAAAAACAAGAAATATGAGATTTAAAAGGAATGTCATAAAAGAGTGTACTTAAAAAGAAAGAGACGAGTAGGATCCCTTACCTCGGGTCTGACTTGACTCGATCGTTCTTTAACGTCCTGAATAATAAACCTGAGTTAATTTATATTTTCTTAAGAACCTTTTGCAAGTTCATTATTCCTTTTATATCACTTATTTCCATTTTATAAACATTATGTAATCATTTAAGTTAATAATGTTTGTTTTTTCGATATTTTGTTCTTAAGTCGAAAGTGAACTTCTTACAATTACATATTGTTCGTGTGGTTAAAGGTTCATTATATCCAGAATGATATTCATTATTTGGATATCATATATATCATATATATCTAGCATATACATGTATTTATAACATTACATAGTCATTTAGAGGTAAGAAATGAAATGCACCGTTCATGGAGACGGTAAGCCGTACGTACGCATGAACGCTACTTTCATTTCTTTGTCATATTAATGGAATTAAAACTAAATGAGAGGTATGTATATTTTAATTCCAGAATTATATTCATAATTTATATGTAACATACATTATATATATCCTTTATAAGTATGTACTTATAATAGTACATTACATTTGGGGATAAGAAATGAAATGCACCGTTCATGGAGACGGTAAGCCGTACGTACGCATGAACGCTACTTTCATTTCTATATCATACATTAATGGAAAGAAATAATAATGATATAGAGTTATATTATAATTATAGTATAACATAACATATAATAACTTTAAATCCATCCTTTATACATCCCACATATGGCATTAACGAATCACATCACTTTGAGGGGGCGTTAGTCCGCACTTCCTTAAATGAAGATATCGCGTTTACCCATAATGGAAACCATAAAGGTATGACATAAATGAAAAATAAATAAGCTTAAGTAAAACATAAACATATTATATATCATATATAAATATAGTGACATACTAATGGCCACCTTTGAAGGTGTTATATGAGTGTTGAACAATCATCGTTTCGTGAGGCAGAAATTCTCCATTCACGGAAACAATATGTTCTTTAACCATTAGATGTAGCTGTGTGTAAGTGTAGATCGAATACTTCTTATAAAAAAATCCTAGTATATTTAAGATACTGGAGTTTTTACAAAATAAATGAATAAAAAGATTTTAGGGAGTTGGAAAGGCAAAATAAAACAAAAGGACTCAAGTGAAGACATTACCTTAAAATCGGGTAACTCCCTTTGGTTTGAGCTCAAAGGCTTACTTGGGAAGACTTATGCACAAATTGAGGCTTCAAGTAGTAAGATAGGGAAGTGGAGAGACAAAATGGGCAGGGGTTGGCCGAGCCAAAGGCTTTGGGAGTGTGGGTAAGGAGGTAGAGGTGGGGGCCTTTTATAAGAGAAGAGGAGGGGCACTCTTGTAAAGTTACAAAATGTTACTTTATTTCCAAAAGAGTTTCGGATTTTAAAGGTCCCGCATTGATGTATTTCGATTATAAGGTGATAAGGGTTAGAAATCAAATCATCCAATAGGTTTTGGAAATGTGTAGGTCTTAGATATTACATTATCTTTCCATTTTATTTAAATCGTTAAATAATGAGGTCGTCGCTGCATCATCATGATGTCATAAATAATTTAATTTATTTAATTTCTAAAAATTATAAAAAAATAATATGATGTAGGAAATATTTTTATATTTACAATGACTATTTATTGTCAAAAATATTACTTGTATAACCCCCTGTAAAAATTGTTTTAGTAAAACATCTCATGTTTGTGTCATTTTTACTTTAACATTAAATAAAAAGGTATTTATGTCATTTTCCAACCAAAGTGGATCCATGGGGTCCCCAAGTTGACCCATGGATTTTATTGGTCGGCCATGAAACATCAAATGAGGGTAGGACATGTGTCTAGGTCATTTCATTTTGTTAAAACATTATTCTTACATTAAACTACACTAATTACCTCTAATCGCGATTAAAAACTTAACAAGTTACTATTCACCAAAAAATTATTTTTATCCCATTGAACCACATTTTACTTCTTAATGACAAACATTTATATCTGATTTTTGAAATTCAAAACACAAATATGGCAAAATTTCATTTAAACGGAAAAATCAGTTTTTTTAAGTACCACTTGGTGGTTTCACTATTCATCAAAAATTGAGGTTTTTCTGAAAATTACCAAAAATTAACCCTAAGCTATATTTGATATTTCAAATTCAAAAATGATGTCTATTTTAAAAAATTCAAAACACATAATTTTCATTGATTAATTTAATAATTAATTCCCGCTGTCAAAACAAATAGCGTGTTTTTATGAAACAAAATGTATCAAAAGATTGACACTAGTTTAAGTCCGATTTCAAAGTGAAATTAATTCCAAAGAGCACAATTGGATTAGATGGTAAAAATATATTCTAATTTAACTTTAAAACCAATTCAAAAGATAATCTAATCATATAAATAAATTATACTAAAAATAGGTTTTGAATTAAAATACAACATTTTTCACTATTCATTAAAAATTGAACTTTTTCGGAAAAATACCAAAAATTTACACAAAGTAAATTTTGATGTCCCGATTCTAAAGAAGAATTTTATTTTCTCAAATATAACACATACAATTGTCAAAATGTTGATTTAAAATAGGTTCACCATCAAAAAGCGGTTAATCGACCTTTTAAAGAATATTAGAATGTTTACGCTTAAAATTGGATTCATTCACATTTTTAATCCTCTAACATTTATTATAAAAAGTAATAATATTTGAAAAACATATATAATCATTTTTTAGTTAGTTCTATTCATTCCCGCCATCACAACAGCTAGGCGTTAACTACCATTTAAAATAATATTACTTTATTATTAGAGTGCAACGCAATATTCCTAAGAAACTCGTTGTTGCGTGTTGGGTACACCATCGAGCATAGCATCCCATTTAAAGTCATATTAATATTTTATTCACAAATATGGATAAATGCAAAAATTTCATATTATTTATTTACCTGGGGTGTTACATCCTTCCCCCCTTTTGGGAATTCTGTCCTCGTAATTTTAAAATTGAGATTGGAAACATCCTTGAAAGTCCCACATTGGAACAAGAGTCGGTAAAACAATCACTTTAAAATAAAGAAAGAGAAGTACAGAGGTCACCCGAGTTAACCCATAATAGGATTCCGTGTAGGAAAACATGGACATGGAAGAAAAAGCAAAGGGTCATGTTCTTGAGGGAGAGTGATAGTAAACATGTCTAGGAGAAAGTTAACCATAAGAAAATCACAAACTTGTGATGGGTTAAACGATATTCGATTCCCCAGTAGGAAAAGTTAATAGACAACATTTTGTTTTAAGTTAATTTTTATTGAGGAATTTATTCATAAGGAAACATAATCACTTATCATGTTGACTTTCAACTTTTATTAGATTCCTTACACAAACTCATATTTTCTCCAAAAGACTAGTATTTAGGAAGACTTGTTCATAGTAAGTGTACTATAATCAACTTCTATAGAATCACCTATTCCAAAAAATATAACTATATACTTCCCATATCTTTAGACTTTAACCAAAACCAAAACCAAAAAGGTTAGTACAAGATCAGATAATCCAGAAAAGGATAACCCTTTATAAAAAGAAAATCTATTCTTAATCTCCAAAATTTGTCCAATAAAACCCAAAGTTCAACGAGGTCCATTTGATAAACAATTTGTCCATAAAATTATTAAAATTAAACCAAACTAAGATTGAAACCCAAATATTTTAAGGACTTAGTCACATAGTCTTCCAAGGTACAAATTAACTTTTATCTCCAAATAACATCAGTTGCTCTTAAATTCTCATATTAAAAAGTAATTTACCTAATCACATATCCTCAATGATAGGTTAATAATTTCCATAGATAACCCAAAATAAACTTACTCTTGATTCCTAAAATCATCTAACTAAAAAGAATCAGTCAAACTAACCAGGGACTTCACGTAGTCCAGTGGTAGGTGATAAATACCAGTCGCACTTTGGTTGTGGGTTCGATTCCCACAGCTTTGTCCGATTGTCACACGGTCTCCGTGTTGTCCTTTTTCCAAAACTACATAATTATTAAAACATTCCCCAAAATGAGATAAAATCTTCAAAAATAATTATAACATATTTTAACCTCAATTTTATCTCATGCCTTTCACTTGAATCATAACATATAGTAACCCATAATTACCTCAAAAGTAAGGATCATATAAACCCAAATGGTTCTTTATAACTATGTCCACAAAAGAAAAGATAACTATTCCTTGAATAAAATTTTCATATATTAAACATCAGGTTTACACATAATATAAAAAGTCTTCTAATGTAACCCCATCATCAAAAGAGACTTAATACTCTTAAGAATTTCACCATAACTCTTGAAGCCCTTATATGTTGACATCTTACTCATTCAACATTATTCATGATCCATTAACCATTCCTTTCCAACTTATTCCAAAATACCTCTTTCCTACAAACAAAATCATGAATCATATCCTAAGATTCCAAAATAGGAAAACAATAGTCATGAAATAATACATACCTTTGATTGGTCATTGTAAATTTCTTCATCCTCAATCGGAATGACATTAGGTATTAGTAAATGAATATTTGTATGATCTTGGTGATCCCATTCCCGAAACTTCTTCATAGGACATGTGTTTGCATAATGACCATGCACACCACATTTAAAACATTCAATTGATCCCTCAGAAATAACTTCTTTCCCTTTCCTCGAGTCAACTAGATTCTTCCTTTTTCCATGGCAGGTTCTTGCTTTATGACCTACATTTCCACATCTATAGCATATTTCTGTCCCTTTG
Organism: Viscum album; assembly: GCA_963277665.1. NCBI lineage: Eukaryota > Viridiplantae > Streptophyta > Magnoliopsida > Santalales > Viscaceae > Viscum > Viscum album. The sequence continues at coordinate 34,226 of CAUJRU010001518.1, read as the reverse complement.
AAACACTTTCCTAGGTGTTTCTTTCCACATCTTTGACACATAGGTTTTTGTACACACTTACCTTTATGATTGTTACCTGTAGTTACTTAGGGATTTGTTTCTCGCATATATGATGCCTTATAGAAATCACCAAGGTTTAGGTGGTCAATCAGGACTCCAGATAGTTGGTTGAGGATAAACACAAGAGTTCTCATTGCAGCTCCCATATCATTCAGTTTCTCGCTCAGAAAACTGTCACAGTTTCCTTCACATCCACCGTTACCTTGGTTCCTGCTAGATCCATCCATTTACTAAAACCAAAAAGGGTCAGTGTGAGTATAACAACAAAACCATCATGTACTAATGAGGAAGATATAATTACTCATTCACTTTATCTAAAAACTATGACTCTTTCTGAAATCCTAACCATTATGGTCATGTCACTTATGCTTAAAGAATACCCTAACCTCTAAAGTTATCTAAACCGACCTCTGATACCAACTATAAGGCCCCGGACTTAAACCTTACTTAATATTGAATTAAATGAATAATTCAAATTGAGGATCTTTTCAGATTTAGAGTTTTAGAGAGTTAGGACATAACTATAACATCTCAAAAGATTACAAAGTAGAAACTTCTACTAAGTTTCCATAAAATAAAAACTCTTAAAAAGAAACATGTCTAGTTCCATGTTTTAGGTAGCATGACTTTCCCTTGATCCCATCCTTGACCCTATTCCACGTTAAGTCCTGCGAAAAACATTTCAAAAACTTGGGATGAGCATAAAAAGCTCAGTAAGGGATACAAAAAGAATGAAAACTATTAGTTTTTCAAAACAACAAGTAAACCATGTATACTTCAACAAAGAATTACTTTTCACCTTTTCGAAGTAGTAAAAAACTCTTCACTGAATATAAGTTCATTACTTACCCTTCTGTAACCAAAAGATTACCATAAAACCCATATAAAGATCACATAACATATAAAGGTAACTTGGGACATAAACATACTTAAGTGGAATAACCATAAGGTTGACTTCCACACATATCACTTAATGGAATAACCATTCGGCCAACTTCCATACATACTTAATAGAATAGCCATACGGACGGCTTCCATACCCAATGCATTGGAGGTTATAACGTAACCACCCATCCTGGTATTCACGGAACCACACATCATAATGTCCAAGTACCATTATAAAATCATAAGACACTAAAAAAATATAATGGAAAGAAAACATTTCCACATTTTGATCACAATAAGTAATTCCAAGATATTGAATTAATCAACCTACTTTCAAAAACCATTTAAAAGATATTTTTGAATCAAAGTGTCCCATACCACTTTGAAGCTTTTAATGGAATTATAATTTTAAAACATTAATGTCCATATAAATAAATACTGAAAACCATTTTGAAAACATGGACCTTAAAGATAAATATTTATAATAATGAATCTTTAAAACATTTAAAACGATATTTTTGTTAAAGAGTTTTTTTTAACAAAATGAGAGACTCTTGAATACAAATAATCGTGGAATAACATTTAATCCGAACTTTATAATATCATGAGAATAAAGAGATTCATGATATAATATGTCAAAGGACAGTATACACACCATATAAGAGTGAATTGGTGCATAACAACAATGAAGTCTCAAAAGAAATGTAAAATGAGATGAAATCCATTATAAAGAAGGTATCCTTAAATTAAGGATAAATCAATCTCATAATTATGTGTGAAAAATATAAATACAACCAATATAAGTGGATATTAAGTGTAAAACAATCAAAGGTTATTCAAACATATTCAGAGGATGACATGTTCAATAACTACATGTTGAACCCAAAGAAATCAAAATTGGGTTAAGAAGTTCACTTGGTAAAATTCGACACCCTAACGACGTCACATAAAATTTTACAAAAAGGGTTGATGAGAGTGATAAAGGGGATCTCATAACTTGGAAATAAAATTTACATAAATAAGGACATAGAATAACATATCCCAACATAATAGTATGTGAATTAAAAGACATAACAAAAGAGGTCTTTTAAAAAGAGGAGGGTGAAAGGTTCCCTTACCGACATGGGTATCTTTCGAAACATACACCCTGTGAAAGAAGGAAAATACAACATTGATGTAAATACTCACAAATGAAAGTATATTACACAATGAGTAAAATAATGGTCATTACATACACCACTCAAAGGAAATTATGGCAAATGTAGCATAAATCTCATGGGAATAAAAGTGAGATGAAAAATCCCTTACGAAAACTCGGCAGCCTAACGGCGCCACATAAAACTTAAAAAAATGGATTGATGAGATCAAATAGGGTATCTCATCATATTAACATAAAGTTTATAGAAATATTAATATAAAAGAACATCCCCCAACATAACAAATAGGAGATTAAAATAAGTGACATAAAGGAGAGTACATAAAAAGAAAGAGAGAGGTTAGATCTCTTGCGAAAATTCGGCAGCATAACGGCGCCGCTCAAAACTTCCAAAATGGATTGATGAGAGAGAATAGGGTCTCTCACCATATGAACATAAAAATTTCAGTAATAGTAATATAAAAGAACATCCCAATAACAAGAAATATGAGCTTTAAAATGAATGTCATAAAAGAGTGTACTTAAAAAGAAAGAGAGGAGTAGGATCCCTTACCTCGGGTCTGACTTGACTCGATCGTTCTTTAACGTCCTGAATAATAAACTTGAGTTAATTTATATTTGCTTAAGAACATTTTTCAAGTTCATTATTCCTTTTATATCTCTTATTTCCATTTTATAAACATTATGTAATCATTTAAGTTAATAATTTTTGTTTTGTCGATATTTGGTTCATAAGTCGAAAGTGAACTTCTTACAAGTACATGTTGTTCGTGTGGTCAAAGGTTAATTATATCCAGAATGATATTCATGATTTGGATATCATATATATCATATATATCCAGAATATACATGTATTTATAAAATTAAATTATCATTTAGAGGTAATAAATGAAATGCACCATTCATGGAGACGGTAAGCCGTACGTACGCATGAACGCTACTTTCATTTCTTTGTCATATTAATGGAATTAAAACTAAATGAGAGGTATGTATATTTTAATTCCAGAATTATATTCATCATTTATATGTAACATAAATTATATATATACATTATAAATATGTACTTATAATAGTACATTACATTTGGTGATAAGAAATGAAATGCACCATTCATGGAGACGGTAAGCCGTACGTACGCATGAACGCTACTTTCATTTCTATCTCATACATTAATGGAAAGAAATAATAATGATATAGAGTTATATTATAATTCCAGTATAACATCATATATAATAACTTTAAATCCATCCTTTATACGTCCCACATATGGCATTAACGAATCACATCACTTTGAGGGGGCGGTAGTCCGCACTTCCTTAAATGAAGATATCATGTTTACCCATAATGGAAACCATAAAGGTATGACATAAATGAAAAATACAGAAGCTTAAGTAAAACATAAAAATATTATATATCATATATAAATATAGTGACATCTTAATGTCCACCTTTAAAGGTGTTATATGAGTGTTGAACAATCATCGTTTCGTGAGGCAGAAATTCGCCATTCACGGAAACAGTATGTTCTTTAACCATTAGATGTAGGTGTGTGTAAGTGTAGCTAGAATCCTTATTATAATAACATCCTAGTATATTTAATATACTGGATTTGTTACAAAAGAAATGAATAAAGAAAATTTAGGGAGTTGGAGAGGTAAAATAAAACAAAAGGACTCAAGTGAAGACATTACCTTAAAATCGGGTAACTCCCTTTGGTTTGAGCTCAAAGGCTTTCTTGGGAAGACTTATGCCCAAAGTGAGGCTTCAAGGAGTAATAGAGGGATGTTTAGAGATACAATGGGCAGGGTTTGGCCGAGCCAAAGGCTTTGGGAGTGTGGGTAAGGAGGTAGAGGTTGGGCCTTTTATAAGAGGAGGGGAGGGGCACTCTTGTAAAGTTACAAAATGTTACTTTATTTGCAAAAGAGTTTCGGATTTTAAAGGACCCACATTGATGTGTTTCAAGGATAAGGTGATAAGGGTTCTAAATCCAATCATCCAATAGGTTTTGGACATGTGTAGGTCTTATATATTACATTATCTTTCCATTTTATTTAAATCGTTAAATAATGAGGTCATCGCTGCATCATCATGATGTCATAAATAATTTAATTTATTTAATGTCTAAAAATTATAAAAAAAAAATTATGTAGGAAATTTTTTTATCTTTCCAATGGCTATTTATTGTCAAAAATATTACTTGTATAACCCCATGTAAATTTTTTTTAGTAAAACATCTCATGTTTGTGTCATTTTTACTTTAATATTAAATAAAAAGGTATTTAAGTCATTTTCCAACCAAAGTGGATACATGGGGTCCCCAAGTTGACCCATGGATTTTCTTGGTCGTCCATTACACATCCAATGAGGGTAGGACATGTTTCTAGGTCATTTCATTTTATTAAAACATTATTCTTACCTTAAACTACACTAATTAACTCTAATCGCGATTAAAAACTTAACAAGTTACTATTCACCAAAAAATTATTTTTATCCCATTGAACCACATTTTAATTCTTAATGACAACCATTTATATCTGATTTTTGAAATTCAAAACACAAATATGGAAAAATTTCATTTAAACGGAAAAATCAGTTTTTATAAGTACCACTTGGTGGTTTCACTATTCATCAAAAATTGAGGTTTTTCTGAAAATTACCAAAAATTCACCCTAAGCTATATTTTATATTCCAAATTAAAAAATGATGTCTATTTTAAAAAATTAAAAACTAATAATTTGCATTAATTAATTTAATAATTAATTCTCATTGTCAAAACAAATACCGTGTTTTTATGAAACAAAATGTATCAAAAGATTGACACTAGTTTAAGTCCGATTTCAAAGTGAAATTAATTCCAAAGACCACAATTGGATTAGATGGTAAACATATATTATAATTTAACTTTAAAACCAATTCAAAATATTATATAATAATATAAATAAATTAGACTAAAAAGAGGTTTTGAATTAAAATACAACATTTTTCACTATTCATTAAAAATTGAACTTTTTCGGAAAAATACCAAAAATTTACACAAAGTAAATTTTGATGTCCCGATTCTAACGAAGAATTTTATTTTGTAAAATATAACACATAAAATTGTAAAAATGTTGATTTAAAAGAGGTTCTCCATCAAAAAGCAGTTAATCGACCTTTTAAAGAATATTAGAATGTTTACGCTTAAAATTGGATTCATTCGCATTTTTAATCCTCTAAAATTTATTGTAAAAAGTAAAAATATTTGACAAACATATATCTTCATTTTTTAGTTAGTTCTATTCATTCCCACCATCACAATAGCTAGGTGTTAACTACCATTTAAAATAATATTACTTTATTATTAGAGTGCAACGTAATATTCCCAAGAAACTCGTTGTTGCGTGTTGGGAACGCCATCGAGCATAGAATCCCCTTTAAAGTCATATTAATATTTTATTCAAAAATATGGATAAATGTAAAAATGTCATATTATTTATTTACTTGGGGTGTTACACCCACCCCTGGACATCCCCCATGGACAACCCTTTCCCTAGACACCCCACCCCCTTGGACTGACCCCCTCCCCCTAGATAGTCCCCACCCCCTGGACACCCCCATCCCCATGGACATCACCCACCCCTGGACACCCCCACTCCCTTGGAAAACCCACACACCCCCAAGAAACCCCCACCTCATTGGACAACCCCCACTCGTGGACACCCCTTGGACACCCCCACCCCCTTGGACAACCCCCGAACCCCCAGACACCCCCACCCCTGGATAGCCCATACCCCCTTAGATAGGCCCCCAACCCCCTGGACAGTCGCCACCCCCTGGACATCCCACCCCCTACACAACCCCCACCCCTGAATACCCCTCATAGACAGCTGCTGCCCCTTGGACACCCCACCCCCTTGGACAAGCCCTCACCCCTAGATACCCCCCTGATACAGCCCCCACACCCCATAGACACCCCCACCCCCTAGACACCCCCACCCCTAGACACCCCCACCCCCTGGACACCCCACCCCCGTGGAAAACCCCTACACCCCTGGACACCCCCTTGGACACCACCACCCCATTGGAGAGCCCCCAACCCCTGGACACCCCACCCCCTGGACACCCCCATGGACAACCCCCCCCCCCCCCTCCACCCCCTGAACACCCCACCCCCTGGAGAGCCGCCCACCCCCTGGACAGCCCCCAACCCCTAGACCCCTCACCCCATGGACAACCACCACCCCCTGGACACCCCCTAGACACCCCACCCCCTTGGATAGTCCCCACCCCCTAGACACCCCACCTCCTTAGACAGCCCCCACCCCCTAGACACCCCCACCCTTTGACACCCCATCCCCACCCCTTGGACACCCCCACCCCCTGGACACCCACACCTTGGACAACCCCCCACACATCGAATAATATCCCTAACCATCATAAAGAGGATATGGATGGAGAAGATAGATCCCATGATCATAGGAAGATAGTTCCACGGGTGTTGGGTATTTTTAGGTGTTTCTGTTTTGGTTTTAGTGTGATTAAATATATTGTCTCCTTGAGTGTTTTTTGAATTTATACATTGTATTGTGGGCATGAGTGTTTTTTTGAATTCTGTATTTTTAGGTGTTAGATAATTATTGTATATTGTATTTATTGTATCTAAAGGTGTTAATTTTATATATTGCAGAGGGGAGCCAAGAGGGGATGTATGTTATTGTCTAATTCGGTACAGGGTAGGATTACTGTGTAATTCTATACAAGGTAGGAAAGAGGGAATGCTGCTTTGTAAAATCCTAGAGTAATATATACCAACGGTTTAAAAACCATTGGTATAAATATGAATAAATTATTCTATACCAACTATTTTAGCTGAAACGTTAGTAAAAAACTATACCAATGGATTAAAAACCATTGGTATATAGGTTAAACATATAATATATTCCAATATTTATAAAAAAACCATTGTTAAACCTATATATTAACAGTTTTTAAACTGTTAGTATAGATTATAGAGTTATATTTACCAAAGGATTGTAACCGTTGGTAATTTTTTATTGAAACGGTTGCCCAAAACTATAGGTAAATTAGATCTTTTACTGGTCTAAGCCAATATTTTTCTAGAAACCATTGTTATAAGGCTATCCCCATGCCTTATCACCGAACAGTTTTATAAACCATTGGTATAACATATACCAATGGTTTGGCAGCCTATCCCAATAGTTTTAAACCATTTGGATAGACTTGGTTTCCAGTAGTGGGATATTTCTAAGAAAACTATGAAGGATGTTCTAAAATTTGAAAATATATTCTAACCTTTGGAGACTATTTTTAAAATATTTGAACAACTTGGAAATCTTGAAAAGGTTGTGTTTTTTGTTACATACACAAAAAATGTTTTATAGCAAGTCTTAGAAGTTGGATGTGAAGAATAATAAAGGGAAAGAAAAATATACTGTTGTAGAAACCGCTCTCAAAGATACAAAAAGAGAAAAATCTTGGTTATTCTATAGTGGTTATTATTCTCATATTATAGGAGATTTAATTTTTTTTAAGAATATGAAATATTTCAATGAAAGAACATTGATATTTGGAAATGATGAATCCCTCATAATCAAATGTATTGGATCCACTATTATCGGGGAAGAAAATTTGAAATCCAAGAAAGTACTATTTGTTTATGGGTTAAAACACAACAATTTAAGTGTTTCAAAACCTTGTGATGAGGATAATAAAGTTGTTTTTAGAAAATATGATTTTTTTTGTGAAATCAGAAGAATATGGAAAAGTTGTTACAAGAGGCCAACACACAAAAAGAATTTTTTTCAAGTTGGTTAAGTAAAATACTCTAGATACTTAAGTATGATGGAAGAGAATTAGTTGATGAATAAAAGGATAAGAAACATGAATCAAATAAACATGAGAAAGTTATAAAAGTGATGAAGTTTATGTGGTATCCATAATATGTCCATAAGTAGAGATTGATGTTGGAAAATATTTCATAAAGGTAAGATTACAAACTGTGTGCATAAAAAAGTTGAAATTTGTTCAAAATGACCCCTTTAACTTATTCATTCTAATATTTTTGGGTATATGGGAAAACAAACAACTCATAGAGATAAGTACTTCATTATTTTAATTAAAAAATTTACTCACTTTACATGTGTTATTTATATGAAGCATAATTAAGATGCTATGAAATTTTTTAAAAGTTTTATGAGAAAATATCATAAATAAATGTGAGTATTTAGTGAAGAAGTTGAGAACAAACAATAGTGGTGAATACAAAAATGAATAGTTTGAAATTTTTCTTAAGAAGCATGGAATTAATCATGAGTTCATTATAACATACACACCAAAACAAAATTGCATTGCTGAAAGGAAGAATAGAAGTTTTGTTTAAATGAGGAGTACTATGTTACTTGAACATGGCCTCTCTCATTAATTTTGGAGGAAATACATGTGTACAATTATTTATATTCAGAATAGATGTTTCTACATGCCATGTTTTCATTTGACTCCCTATGAAATGTTTTATTACAAAAATCCAAGTTTGAAACACTTAAGGGTTTTTAGGAGTCCATGAATCATATATAATCATGGTGGAAACCTTGGAAATTTTGAGCAGAGAGGTGAAGATGGAATTTTTCTTGGACATGATCTGGAAAGAAGAGGATATAGATGTTTAAAAAAAAGGATATAAATATTATTTGACTCCATTAATGTGAAATTTAATTAAAAAAAGAATATACTAAACAAACTCCTGCAAATAAGGAATATAAAAATGATGAAATATTTTTTGTTAAGAGTTATAATAAGGATGAAAAAAATTGTAATCCTATGAAAGTAGAATAATTAGACTCAATTATTTCTAGTTATGAAGAAGAATCTCAAAAATCTCATCCTAAGATGAGGAATAAATTGGAAGCTCAAAACATAATCGGTGATCAACATTAAATGGTTCAAAAATAAGAATATCAAAAGTCATTACACATACTTCTTTATATTCATAAGTGGATTCAAAAGACATAAAAGAATAATTTGAGCATCCATATTGGTTTCAAACTATGAATAAAGAGTAAGATCATGTTCAGAAGAATTAAAATTGGGAACTTATACCTAAACCAAATGATATAAATGTTATTGGTAAAAATGGGATTTATAAAATAAGTGGAATGAAGATGGTGAAGTTATAAGAAAGGAAGTATGGTTTGTGTGGGAAGGTTACTCATACATTGAAGTAATTGGATTTTAAGAGACTTTTTCACCAGTGGAAAGGTTATAAACAATTAGAATCATTCTTGTTATTACTGCACAATGAAGTTACATAATATTTCTGATGGATGTGAAGTCAGAATTTCGGAATGAAGAACTTAATGAATAAGTTTATATTGAAGAACCATGTGGATTAGTTATTGTGAATGAAGAAATTTACGTGTTTAAGTTAAATAAATCCTTGTATTGGATAAAGAATTATCTGATGGAATGGTATTCCAAATTGTATTCCTTTAGAAGAAAGATGAGTTTTAAGAAAGGAAGAGTTGATAGTAATCTGTATATAAATTAATGTCATTAGTTTTCCCTCATTGTAATTTTTTATGTGGTTGACATAATAGTTGATAGGAATGATGAAAGTAACTATGAAATATTTACTGAAGATATGATTTTTTTGATATTTATATGCTGGGTGAAATGAAATACTTTCTGGGGATAAAAATATCATAATATTTATTTCTCAAGAAAAGTATGTTAAGGAATTTTTTTATTATTCTATCCTAGATAATTTGAAATACTTTGACACAGTAATTTAAGTAGGAACCAAGTTGACTAAAGATGTATAAGGTAATGAAGTTGACTCTAAAGAGTTTTGAAAGATGATTGGAATTTTTTTCTAACTGCCTGAACAATGAACATTTTTTATGCTGTTACCTTATGTGAATTATTCCAAAGTTTTAAAAAAGAATCACATCTATTAGCTGGAAAAAAATTCTCAGATATATAAAACGTACAATATATTTTGGAATCAAGTTTTATAGCTTATAAGGTATTTAATTTTTTGGGTATTCAGATGCTAATTGGACATCAAATATTGATGATAGAAGATCCACATATAGTGGAGTTTTATTTTTGTCAAAAGTTATGTTAGTTGGCATAAAAAGATACAAAATTTAGTAACTCTTAGCATGGATAAAGGTGAGCATGTTTCTTCCAACCATTCTGCTACCCAACATATGTGGAAGAAGACTCAATTATAATACTTTTTGTTGAAGTGAAGTTACCTCTTCTCTTGGGTTGTGATAATAAAAGTGAAATAATAATTACAAGAAACCTATTACAACATTATCATTCAAAACATATTGATATCAAATATCATTTCATCAAGGATCATGTTGAAAAGAATGAAATCAAGATGGAGTATGTTTCTACATTAGAATTTTTTTTTGACATATTCACAAAACTTTACTGAAGGAATAATTTTTCAAAGTGAGGTTAAACATGGGAGTCTAACCTATTTCTTATCATTGTTGAGCTATGTGTTTATGTCCCCTCCCTCATCTTGTATTTGGATATTTTTCTTAAGGGGGATAAATGTTTCATAAATATATATGTTGATATATGCTATACCTTTTAAGGAAGCATGTTTTTAGGGGGAGTTATAGGAAATATTTGAAATCAATATGTAAGTGTTTGAACTATTCTAATAGTTTTTTAGAGTGGTCATAAGAAACTTGTTTTATAGTTAAGTAGTGGAAGTGAATAAATATGTGAAGGAAATTTTATAAAGTTAAATAAGTTTCATGATTCAGTACTTTTGGACAACATGTTTTTTTTCAAAGATTATTGTTTTATAAAATGATTTAGACCATGTAGGCTTAGAATTATTGATAAATAATCTATTAATTAAGATTATAGATTTCAGTGATTTATAAACCCTTGTTGAAAAAAAATACAAAGGGGGAGACTGTTGGGACCAAGTTGTATGGAATTGTTTTTGGAAGCTGAATGAAGTTAGTGCTGATTGTTTTACATTTTGTCATCTTTTTTTGTCAAGAAAATGAAATCACCTCACTTTTTAAGATTTGGTTATCTGAATATAGGGGCATAAGGTCGAATCATAATAATATTATTGGTAACAATTTTCATAATAAAGTTTCTTTGTGTAAATTTTCTATGATGGAGATGTTTTGCAAGCAAAGTTGATCATTAGACCCACCATAGGTCTGAAATGGAAGAGTTTCAATTGTAATGAGTAGTTTTATCAGAGTATATATGGATCTAATGTAAACATGAAGATGGTTTTTTGATATTTTAACTCTCATAAATCAAGAGTAATTTCATATAATTGTGATTTAATCCTTATGAAGGAAATGAGGAGAAAATGTACTGCCAATTGGATTGAGGATTGGTTAGAAAGACAGAATGTGCTGAAAGGATAGAAAGTTATAAAAATTTCCAATGTAAGTCAAGTGATGATATTCCTATACAAATGTTTTCAAAGTCATGATGAATTCATTATTACAAAAAGAATTTTTCGAAATAAGAAAGTTTATGAAGTCAATTTTTATGATTGTAGTTTATCAGAGTGAGATTACCAGATATAGAATTGTATGAAGGATGGGAAGTTTTATTTGAAACATGAGAAGATAAATATTCTAGGTTTTAGTCAGACCAATTATCCAAAATATATAAATCTTTAGAGAAAGAAGTTTGTTTTTACCATTATCAGAATAGGAAATAGGTTTCTAAAGTAGAAGTTGATGATACTGGTCAATTAGATGCAGTGTGCTATCAACTCATCATAGGTAGGATTATTGTTAACTGGGAGTTATTGGGACCAATCAATTAGATGATGATAAAAAATGTATTCAAACATTTTAATTTGGTTGAATTGTTTTTCAATTGGGTTAATAAAAAAAATAAAAACTCTGATATGTTTACAATTGGGTCAAGAGTCATTAGACATAAAGTAGTACTGATTCATAGGACTGGTGCTGACACTGATCAATCAGAGTGAAGTAGTGGCCGATCCATTAGAAATAATATTATTCCAATAATTTCATTGTATAGTGGTTCATCAGTCTAAGAAAAATAATAAATAAATAATGGTATGAATAGTTTTGTGAAAGTTTTTTCGAAGGAGGTTTTGAAGATGTTGTTGAAGTGATTATAAGAAGTGATGATATCTTTAGAAGTTTTGAGGATGTTTATGGAATAATTGTTGTAAATTTTTTTTATATAACTATTGGTATGGATATTTGGGATGATTAGTAATTTTTCAGTTGGTATTGAGCATCTTAATGGGAAATCATTTTCTTTTTATGTGAGCAAATGATAAAAAGATTCATAATATTTCTTTTTGTTGGTAAAAATAAATTTAATGAGAATATTGATTTAATTTATATTTATTCATCATAAAATAGAAATCATAATGAAAATTTTAATTAGACTGAAGAATGGTTAGATATTTTGAATCCATATGAAGTTGTGAAAAGATTCTAGATGTTTTGAGGAGACTCGAGAAGAGTTGAAGAAATCAAATATGGTTTCAAAATGAAGGGGAAATTTATATTCTGTGAAATTTGGTTAAGTGGTAAAATGTTTTTATATTCCCACTAAAACCACTTTTTTTGCACCAATAAATAATAGGAAGTACATTCTACATTCTAACAATTTTACTATTCATGGGTGAAGAGAGAAGTTTAAAGTGCTGAAATGATTATAGAGAAGTGGTTTTTGGACTAATAATTCCTAAGGAGTTTTTCCATATTGAAGAAGAAGAAATAAGATCATAATCAGTTATTCCTGGATCAAACTCAGAATCCAGATTCACTTTTCTAGATAGAGTTTAAAGGTGGTTCAATTTTTTTCTTAGGTATTCTTTCAGACTTCAATTTTCTAGGCCGAACAATCAGATTGGGGAATCAGACTTAGCCATTAGACTGAGTATCATTAAAAAGTGTATATAAGTTCTTACCTACTACTGGGTAGGAAGGTGAACCATTTTTTTGATAGTTATCAAAAGTGAAACTAGATAAACCAACATAGTAACATGTTTGTAAGTAATTGGTGAAATTTTCTTAACTTGTTACGAAAACTTCTATTATATCTTTTAGGTTAACAGTAGCACATGCACTTCTGTATTGATCATAGTGATTTACATGTGTAAGGGTATATACTATTTGTTGGTATCCACAAAAAATAATTGTTTTCAAATGGATTGTGTGGTATTGAATTATTTCTATACCATACCAAGGATGTAGCTAATCTTTTTGAGTAGGGAACCTTGAAAATACCGATGTTCCTATGGATGTGTGATTTTTTTAGAAAAGTGATAAATATTTAATAGAAGGAAAAGGTTATTATGAAAATTAATAAAACTTAAAAGAAAATGGTATCACTAATACACCCCCTCTTAGTGATACAATAATCTTGGGTGGGTATTTTTAGTTATTCATTCCCCAGGATATAATGAAGGATATTATGAATAATATTAAAGACAAGAGAATGTTTCTTATATTATGTATTTTATATTCACAATTTAATATAAATATCATGTATTTATTTGGTTATTCAATAATTCTAAACTAATCAATTGTATATGGTGAAATCCCTTATATATTGTACCAAAGTAATAAAGAAGATATTGGATTTGAGTTACTAGAGTTGGGGTTACACTAGTTGGTATCAGTGTATGTTTAGTAGAAACCTTTGGAACAATATTTTAAATAAACATAGCTAACATGAGACTTAGGAAAATTCTATATAGTATTTGATAAATTTTAACATTATAGTGATTTTTTGTTTTATGGATCAATATTCTTGATGATTATGGTATTGCTCAGTGTGTTCCATTATTTAGTGATGATTCCTAATGGAAGAATGAGAATCAACACCCATAGACAATGGAGGGATTTCCCTATCAAGAAAGAAAATATATCTAGTGTTGGAAATGATAAGATCATGACTATGTTAGGGTAGGTATATCAAGTTATAATTAATAACCTTTCATGTATGGAGGAACTTGTTGTTCCACAATGTGATTCACCTAAGCTGGAGTGCTTCATTTGATAAGATCTTCTATCTTTTAGTGGAACTACTAATATGTTGTAGTTGAGTAATGGATTAAGTCCCTTGATAATATATTCTAATATTTGGGAAGTAATTAATTTGAAAAGTTTATTCTAGTAGTTCATTGATTGGGAGTATATGTTGATCAATGGTGGTCATTAATCTAGAATACTAAAGAGGCTAAAAAATTATAAATCATGGAATGTATATCTTTTAAGGTTATTTTCAATAAGAAATAATTTCCATGAGAAAAATGAGAAGAAATGAAGATGAAGTTCCCCACTTTAATTATAAAGTAAGAAGAAAGTTTGGTTGAGTATGAGGCTAACATCATAATATTATATAATCATGCTTGTGACTATATACAAAATTTTAAAAGCATGATTGACCATTTATTTGACGGGGTTAAGAAGAGTATTCAAAGGGAACACGTTTCTAAATTTTTTTAAACATGTGATGATATAGTATCAAGTGAAATTAATATGGGGAAGAAATTTTATAGATCCTATGTCCTCAATGAAAATTAATAGGAGAACAGGTCGACCAACCAACAAGAAAAAGGGAACACATTAATAAAGAAAAAGGGAATAAAGAAATATCTATCATATAAAAATTGTGGAAAGAAACATACTATAAAATTCTTGAAGGGAATTTGAGTTTGTTAAATGTATGGATATAAGGTCCATATAGCTAAAGAATGTAAGGTAAAGAAAGAAACCTTTTCTATCTAGTACTTCAATTATAAATAGATGGGGTGTTATTCAAACCAATTCCCCAAGTATTATGGGAACTTACCATAGAATAATCTAGTGTGAGAAGGAAAAACATACATAATTACTATATTTGAAGTGGAAGTTCCTATAAATATTGAAAGGTATACTTATCATCCACTATAGAAGTGAAAATGTTTTATTTAATTCAGGTTCTACCCATACTTTTATATCTAACGAATTTTTTAAGAGCATCACATCACAACCCCGATGATAATTGGATCATAAGACACTTTTATTTTATTATCCTCGAGTTATTCATTAAGTTATCATGTAATATTACCATTTATACACTCTTTGTTACATAATATAATTGAGAAAATGTTTTTATGAAAATATGACTTTTTTTCTCTCTTTAGTCAGAAATCCATTTTATTCCAAGACAATATTTTCTAAAAACGATTTTACAAATATTTTTAAAATTATCCAAATTATTTGTTAAATAAATTTTTACCCATTTTGAATTTTGATTTTTTTGTAAGGAATCTTCATGTATTTTAAAAAACAATGTCCTTTGGGATTTTACTGAAAAAGTTAAAGGAGTCTTTTTTTAACATACTCAACATGTATGGATTTTATTTCCATCATTACCACTACATGTTTTAAAAATTAAATTATATGTTTCAGAGGTTATTTTCCATTAAATGTTTTTTCAAATGTTTTTTAATGTTTAATTTTAAAAGTTTATTTTAAAAATGAAAAGGGTATTTTCCCCCAGAATTTTTTTAAAGATATGTTTTTGGTATATCTATTCATCAATAACAAAAAACATTTATTTTACATATAATTCACTATGGATATGTTGTATTGATACCATCATTATTATTTCTGTGGATGGTTTATAATAAATTTGACCAAGTAAAGTATTTACATTCACTTTCTTGATTAATTTTAATAATCATTAACTTTCCCTTAAAATATTCACCTTCCTATAATCATTTGACATTAAATTTACCCTCAATATCTATATTTTATATCATGGATTTTTTATTAAAATGTATATCATTTCTATATTTTATGTTCTAAATTGAATTTTGTTTTCTATCTGGGTAAAAATTGACAAATCCATATTATTTACTCAAAATGGATATTTATTGATAAAGTATATCCTTGATGAATTAAATTGATTATTCGATATATAAGGAATTATTTGGATGTGCATTGATGGGTGGGGGATTAAATTATATATCCCATTGATATATTAGTAGTCTCATGATGTAAATCCATAAGCTAGCATTAAATGGATTTCTACCTATATTTTTAAACTACCACGTGAAAGGTCTTGAAGGTATAAGGTATCATCTTCCTGATAACATGACGCTCAATGATTCATAATTCACTTCATTAAGAAATTAGATTTTATTATCGATGATATTTTCAAAATGATATTATTTCCGGATGCATTTTATTCTAATTTTATTGATTAAATGGGAAGTGTTTTCAATATCCCTTATCTAGTTATGATGGTCATGTTATTTATTAAATGGAATTTATTTTAAGTTATTCACCTTTCCATATTTATTAATATATAAAAATTATTTAAATGGAATGTGTGTTAAGTTATTTAAGCTGCCATGTTGATTATCCTTATTGATTATTTTTATAATATGGTTTTAAGAAAAGTTAGCCTTATTTCTCCTCTTTTGGTTGGTAAAGGTTTTTATTCGATATCCATGTTTTCTAAAATATTTTTCAAAAATGTTTCTAAATATTCTTAAATGACTTTTTAATGTAATAATTATTCATTTTTGACTTCTTACAAAAATATTAAAATAAATATTCTTATCATTTTAAGAATGAGGTAATATTTACTAAAGGTGTGAAAATAATAATATTTTTTTTTGATTACAGTTTGAACATAATTTCTTTTCATCATGAAAAAAATGTTTTTAATATTACATTAAAAGTTTATACCATTATTTTTAATAGAAATATTTTCTTTAATATTTTGGTAATATTTGGTTTCAAAATAAGTGATTTAAAACTGAAAGGGTATTTTCCTCTTGGATTATTCTAGAGATCTTTTGAATAAAATTTTCATCTATGATCACATCCCTGATATTAATTATACTTTAATAGGGATATAATCTTACAATATCATCCTTATTATTTATATGGATTCTCTATTACTGTAATAATGAGATATATATGGTACCCATTTATTTTAATTGGGTTATTCTCTGTTGATATGATGATTTTTTTGTGATATAATGACATTTATATAAATTAATTATGATTTTGTGATGGTTGGGTCTGTTATATCCCCCAATGCATTGGGTAATGTGATTTTAATAACTCATGAGATGATGATGATAATAATAGACCTAATTGTAAGTATATTTGTTCATATATTGATGCATGATTATGATTTATTATATCAATGCTCATCAAAAAATGCATGGAGGTGATTTTAAATAGCCATGTTATGATTGATTTTAAGCTATGCTCACATTATTATGTATTGACATGATTTTGTTTAGCTATGTTTACAAGATTATGATTTATTATGATCAATATGACACATTACTATATTATGACTCTTGGATATTAATTACTTAGTTAACACCCTTATTGACCATGCTTTGAGATATGAATTTATTTTGTATCTTATTCTCTATGATTTTTTTCGGTATGAGTATTTTATATTGAGAACATGCACTTGAATATATTATCATACACTTATAAACCTCTTATTATATAATGATTGATATCTCCCATGTTTACTCTTACTAATCATTTTATCTTTCCCTTTCTCATGTTTCCTTTCCCTAGGTTATGAATATTGGTTCTAAGTTGGGTATTCTTGAGAAGAGTTCAATGTTATAAGAACTTTGGAGAGGTTTTAAATATATTTCATCATATATGATGATAATTTATCTTATATTAAAAGAAACTAAACCTGTATGGTCCCTATGCATGTATTATTGTGAAAGGAATCAAATATTCATTTAAAATAATAAAATATTTAAGTATGTTGTGGTTAGGTCATTTAAAAAACCCTACTATTATGAAACTAGTTCAGAATGATCATTGTTAATCACACTCTATATTGAAAATCGATAGTAACTAACTAATATAAATGTACATAATAAATATAAATTATGTTTATAAATGGTTATATATATGAATAAGGTTTTAAAATAGGTGATTAATATGCATATTATTTTTTTATGTGAGGTTATATTTAAATAAACTAAGTGATAATTCAAGGTAAGGGTTTCTTTAACTCATTTTCAACTCCATAGGACATATTTGATATTGTGTACACTCATTTATTTTATATGGTGAGTTCAATAATTAATTTATTCGATATGTGAAAATATATTACATATCATGAGATTTTAATGTCCATTTCATGACTTTCCTCCCATTATCCTTTGATTTGTTTGTTAACATTCCCTTATGGCATTCATCGAATCAATTTCCAATTGATTGGGTCATAGTATTTCTTACATGAATATACTTTTCAATCACTCTTTAATCCTTCCATTAACATATTTTATATGAAATTTATTATTATTATTTCATGAAATTACTTATCAGCAATAATAATTAATTTTTTGATAAAATATTTTTTGAAATAAAAGTATAATTTTGGTGAAAATAAGGCTCATTCATACCAATGAATATTTTTCCCATGTAAATGTTTGTACTATCAAAATTTTTTTCTTCAATGAAATAAAAAATATGTTTTTTATTTTACTTTCCTCATATTTTAGTTTACCTATTTTATGAAATTAATTTATTTCAACATTTCTTCAATGTTAGTTTTTCTTTAAGAAGGATTAAGAAAGGATTATAAAGGAATTTATTTTCATTGTTGACCAGTCGTGTTTTGTTATATTGTTTTTTATATAAAAAGATCAATTATTTGGAACTCTTTATAATAAGGTTTTCCCAAGTATTGTATTTTCCTTATAAAACATTCTTTTGAAAGTAATTTTGACTTTATATTTTATAACAATGTTGAAAAGTTTTTGTGAAAACTTTCTTATATTCACTAATATTTCTTCTCTAAGTTTTATCTCTCATGAATTGATGTTTGGACCACCCTGTATATCTTATTATAAAATGATTTCTTTTGGAAAATTATATTTCTAATATCTAATGATTTCTTATGTTTATGTTATGTGTTTTTTGAAAACTTTAGTAAATCTATTCTTTTTCCATGGGTTCTTTAAGATATGATGATGATTGATTTTACATTTCCCATATATATAAGGATGATGGTGGTTGGGGTATATTATTACTCTCTAATTAATTAGTTTTTGTTTATATCTCATGATATATTTAGGAATGGAAATTTTTAGCTTTCTCAAATAGGGATGGGAATAATGAGTTAGCTCACATTTTTTGGAATGAACATAATGAGTTTGTTTACACAAGCATGGACATAATGAATTTTCTCACATGTTCTATCTTGGAAATAATTAGTTTTTTCATATAGAAATTGGAATAATAAGTTTTCTCACAAAGTTGTTCCTCTGTTTATGGTAGTTCCATCCATCCAAATTTAAATTTTAATTATTAATCCATTTAAGGACAAATGGGAAAACCATAGTTCACAAACAGGATACCAATACATGCCAAAAGATCTCACAAAATGATTAAACACTAGACTAAGATTACTTGAATAAGTAACTCTATATTGTTCCCATTGTAGTTTATTAACCTAAGTATCTGGATCCTCTCTGATAATATCTTCAAGGTGAGTGATCATACTATTATTTTAAAAATATTCCATGTTTTAATGATATTCCTTATTTTTAGAATATTCTACATTATTATGTCATTCTCAAATGTTTTATGATTATTGTGATATATTTTAATCCATGTCATAAATTTTATGTTTCCTTAATGATATTTTTAAGATATAATATTTATCTTCCATGTTTTATGATTATAATATATGGTCTTATGGTCATTTAATATGATATTTATCCTCTCCTCATGTTCTCTTTCATGTTTATGATCAAACACATTATGATATTTTTTTCACTTATTGATAATATATCTCACCCCATTTCTCATGTTTCCATTACCTAGGTTATTAAGATGATTATATCATTAGATTTTTCTAGAAAAGGGTATATAAGAGTTTGATTAAGTAGAAAAATTGACAAGTTTTGTAAAAAAAGATGTTTATATAGCTAATATCTAAAAAACTAAATAAATTATATCCTTGGGTTGTATGAAAGTTTGTGGGATATATTATCTAAATCAAGAAATTAATTTATTATTTAGTTTATGTTTAGCTTGTGAATATTTAACATGTGTGAAGAGAAAATAGAAGTAAATTAAAGGAAAAAAGTTATCAATCATTGAGAACTTACTAATAATCAATGAGTTATTCAAGAATAAGGGATATGCAGAGAGATGATAATAGTAATATTTTTCCTTGATGAAGTACTAATTTTGTGTCAACTTAGGATACATAATATATTATTGTGATGAAGTTAAAAGTTACTTGAAATTAGAATCAATTGGAATTTAATAAAGGATAATCAAAGCCTATCCTTAATATCCAAATTATTATTCATTATATAGATATTATTTCAACTGCTAAAAAATTAGTCATAAAGTTATTAATTTTTATAAAATATGTGAATTTTTTCCCTTTATAAGGAGTAAAATAATGGATTAAACTTAATACAATTAAATTCCTTTTTTAAATATATATTATCCAATTATGTAATAACAATTTGACTTAATTTTTTATTCTTATGAAAATGAGAAAAGATTAACATATGTACCAACTCATTCTTATGTTTTCTGGAGATAAAAGAAGATAATTATGAGGTGGAAATATATTATTTCTAATATATCTTTTAAATATATGAATAAAATTATTAAGTGGATTATTTATTGTTGGTTTTCATCCCATATGTCATGTAACATGAACATTATCAATAATATGAAAGGAATAGTTGATGGAATTGTTTAGTTTGTAGATGTTAGAACAATAAAGATTAAAGAGTGTAGTAAAACATGATTATACAAAGTTGAATTAAAGAACACTAATTTTATCTATGTTTATGACATTAAACACAATTTCTTAAGTTTAATTAATTTATGTGAATTGATATTGGAAGTTACATTCAATTGAAAATACTGCAATATCAATGGAAGGGATGGAAACTCTCTTACATAGTGGGGGGAAATGAATGGTAACTTCTTTCTATTAGATACCAAGTGTAATGATTGTATTTTTATTATATAATAGGTGGATTATTTATAAAATCAAGGGTTCAGTCAATTAATAATAATAGCATAGATAATATACCAAATTTGAAACATATTTTTTTACTTTCCTTCAGTAAAGAGGAATATATAAGTGTATTGATTCATTATTTAGTGAAAATATAGTGGGAAAACCTTATAATAAAAAGCTTAAGTGTTAATAAAATCTATTGAATCTAGTCTACATTGATTTTTTGGTCAAATCATCATAGTTAGAACTTATGGTGACAAATATTTTATTTTATTTTTTAAAAATCTAGTACAACAACAAGTTCGGTACACAATAATACAAGGAAATCGAAAATAAACTGCTAGATCAGGGACTCAACCCCACAGCCATTCCCCAAACCCCAACCCACCCATACCACCCTAGCCAACTATAGGGGAGAAATAGGATATGTGTCCTTTATGCAGTCTAAGAGATAAGTGTTGGAGTGCATCAAAAGATTTTGATGATGAGTTGAAGATGAAACTAGAAGATAAATAGATATTCTATGGTTAGAAAATGGAACTGAATATAAACACATTTAATTTTAAAATTATTTATAGAAACACAAAATATAGACTAAAGTGTTAGTAATAGAGACTCCTTAACAGAATGTATTTGTGGAATAAAGGAATCATATGATAAATAACATGGAAAATAATTTATTGATTGAAATTGGAATCTCTTTCCAATATTAGTAATAATCTATGATTTTTTTTGTATAAAATAAGAATTTAACATTTCTCCATCCTAGATAAGATAAGTTTCTATATAAAATGTGACTTGGTATGAAACCCTTAATGAAATATAATAGGGTATTTGAAAGTAAAAGATTCATCCAGAATAAATAGAGAAATCAATGAATTTATAATGATGTAGTAGATAAAATAATATTTTTAGGTTACTCATCATATAGTAAATACAATAAATGTTTCTATAAAAGGATCAACAGAATAGTTGAAAGTAGTGATGTGAAAGTTATTAAATATAAATATTAATTTTTTTTTCAAATTTTATCCATAAATAAGTGAGAGAAGTAGATGAAGAGATAAATAGGGTTCAGGAAAATCAAAATATTATCTAAATGATCATGATTATAAAGTTGAATAAGAGGAAGAAATCATGATTAAGTGAGTTTACCCATGACTTAAATTGGAAAAATTAGATTTGAAGTTTATCTAAGAAACATTATTTCTAGAAAAAAAATCCAACGTAGACCCAAATAATGAGAATAAAAGAGAACACTACTATATTATTATAGGTGGAACTAACTTCATTCAAATATGAATAAAATGGTGAGTTTTTAGTGAAATTTATAAATGAATACTTGGATGTAATAAATATGAATTAGAAATGGAAGTTAATAAACAGACCTAGACATCACAATGTGATTGTTATAAAATGGGTTTTTGAAAATAATGTTTATGAACATAGAATAGTATTTCAGAACATGATGAGAGTGGTATAAAATGATATAATTAGATTAAAGTAGTTAATATTGAGAAATAATTTATACCAGTGGAAATAAGGGAATAAATCAAAATTTCATAGTATTTTATATTCAAAGGAAATTCAGAGTTTACCAAAGTGATGTGAAGATATCATTTCTGAATGGAGTATTGAATAAATAATTCTACAATGAAAAGACTTTAAGATTTATCATTTGAGAATACAATTCAATGGTTTTCTAATTTAAAAGGATGATTTATAGTATAAATAAAGATCCTCAATCTTGGTATACATGGATGGAAATGTATATAATAAATCTAGAGTTTAATAGAGGAGGAGTTGATCATAACATCTATATGAAAATCTCCAAGTAATAGAAGTTCATGGTGATGGTCCAGGTTGGTGATTTCATATTTATTTCCAACGAGAATAATTTTATTGACATGTTTCATCAATTTATGTGTTTGAAATTTTATTTGTCTATGTTTAAATAAATAAACTACTCTATTAGGTTACAAGTTCATCAGAGGGAAGGTTTCTATTTCATCTCCCAAGTGAAATATGGAAGATATATTTTAAATAAATTCAAAAATAAATATTTCATACTATATTATACTCTTATAGTGGTTGGAACAAAAATAAAAAAATGTAAATACATAAAGGGAGTGGACATAATATTGTATAAAAAATTATTTCAAATATATTATATATTATATTAAAAAGGATAAATATTATCAATTCTATATTCTTGGAAGAATATTTTTAGAGTTTTCCAAAGGATGAATATCTCTTGGTAGTAATTAGGATAATGGGGTACATACAAAAAACACTAAACTATGATATTATTTTTAAATTATGACAAGATAAATATTTCATGGTGCATTTAGATGTAAACTAGGCTAGAGATATTGTGGGTAAAAAATCTCATAGTAGATAACCTTTCTTCCTCAAAATAAATTTCATGGTATGGCTAAGTAAGAAGTTATAAAGTGTATCCTTTAGTGAAATAGAGAAAAAATAAATTTTATTTTCCATGGAATATACCTAGTTGATGTGGATAAATGAGTAATTGGGTGATCTAGGTGAATAAGTACAATAAACCATGAGGATTTAATGTGACAAAAATATTTTCTACAAGTTGAAAATGAACATAATACAATACTACCAGATAAAATATATTGAGATCCATTACCATTTAATAATGTAGAAGGTAGAGCATAAAATAGTGAAATTTTAATTTGTTAATACATTGCATAAAGTGGAAGATATGTTTACTAAAACATTGAATATAGGTTTAAAAAAAACATTAGTTTAACCTCAATGTTATACCAAATTTCTCAAACTAAGGAGGTTTTATAACCCTCATCCCCATTATATATAATTATTTGCATGGATGTTGTGTATTCTTCATGTTGTTCATGTTTTGATTAATATAATAAAGGTAGAGACACAATATAAGGGGAATTAGGAGTAGAATGTTGATTTTTAGAGTAAATAAATAGATAACATTGTATTCATTGATAAATTTTTCTTGTTTCCAACATTGAGCATTGAATCACATAAGCTTAGATTTTTTTCTGGATATTCGCCTAGTTTTTCACATAATGGATGTTTCATGAATGCTGAAATGTGATCATATCTACAAAATTAGAAACCCTTTGTATTTTTTTCAAAGGTTAAGAATGAATACATGGGGAGGGTCATATATACGGGTAGAATGGAAAGAAATATTAAAAGCAGGAACATGGATAAATTATTTATTAGATTTTTAAAAAATATAAATGGAAAGAATATTGTAATGTTAAATTTATTTTCAATTGGAAGTCAATTAAAGTTGACTTTCATTATAATTTGGATAGTGTAAGGTCACATGAATCCACAATAAGAAATTTGATTCATTGAAAAAAAAATCAAAATGTGGTCACAAATTTCATTCCATGAGTGACTTATTAGGAAGTGATTTTGTAGGAATAGATTATTGTGTGAGCAAAAATGTCACACAATGAGTAAATTATTGGAAAAAATGGAGAAATAGTTATGTTAGTTTTTTCCATATGTATTTTTTTATAAAATGTAAGTGGTTTCATGAGAAGATATATAAGGTTTTCCTTCTATTAAAATTGATTCATATGGGTAATCCCTTTTCCATTATGCCACAATATATCAGTCATTTTGTGGGAAGGATATCATGTTGTGAATTATTTCAGGTCAATTTTAGTAGTATTTTCTATTTTTAGATTCCTATTTCATTGAACAGGTTCAAGGTACAATAGGTTTAGAGATTTAGAATATATGTAATTAGATAACATCATGATACAAAATTTATGGTGTGACTAAAAGAACAATGTCATGACAGTTAGATTGTGAAAAAAATTAGTAGGGATGTGAATGTTATACTTTAGGTTGTTTCGTAACATAAATCATGATCAAAATATGAAGCAGCCTATCATACTTTGATGTAACTATTCATTGAATAAGGAACCAAACTGTCCTGCTGTAATGTATGATGCCTTATCATGATTTTTTAAATCAAGGTAATTTAAAAAAAATGATGATTTGTAACTATCTAGAAGTTTCTCAAATTTCTTTGAATTTGAATTAACTACCTATTTGAATATTTATAAAAGCGTATAAATTAAAGATAATTTAACTGATGTATTTGAAGTATAGAAATTTTTATGTTTATTGAAATATGAAATTTGAATTTGAATTTCAAAATTCCCATGACATATTATAACTTTCTATACAGAATTAAGAGAATAAATAGATAGAGGGATAAATAATATGAGGAAGAAGAAAAGTAGAGTGTCAATCATGTGTGTACCTTATTGAATATCTAGAATTTTGGATTAAAGTTGGATTGAATTTAATTCTGTTAATGATCAAGTTTGGAAGTGATGATTTATTATATGAATATTATAATGAGGAGTTCAGAGTACTTTAGAGAGCACCCATTATTGTTTAGTGTTATATCTATAACTTTCATCTTTGTGATTTAACCTATTTTTCAACATTATCTCTTTATATGACCCTCTTAGAATCCATTTAGTGGAAGATAGAAAGAGGACATAGACTATGGATGACCAGTGAGCTTCTTTTAATGATTATTTTTAGAAACTAGATGATTAGTGAATATTTTTCATATCAGCACATTGTTTATATTTTCTCCAAGGATGTTCCACAGTGTGGGTGAACAAGGTAAAATCTATTTTTATATGATTCACTATTTTCAACATTTAGTTGTTCTTATGTGGGATTATTATGATATATTGAAGGAGTATTTGAAAATATGAGGAATTTTTTGTTGTTGAACTTGATATAATAGGAAATGTTAGGTCACCCTGATTGACCCCCTTCTTAGGGATTATATTGGGACCTTAGGTAACAATAAAAATATGAGCTCCAAATATCCTTACCTTTATTTTAAGATTTGATATATTTGAAATTATTGTTAAATATACAATTGGTTTTATAAAGACTTCATAATAAAATAATTTATTTCTTTAACATTAATACCTAATAATGAATTTCCCAAGTTTCTTACACGTATTTAGATATAAAAATAATTGCATCACTAATGATTTTTTTCTACTTCCTCACACAACTACAAATTTTAAATAAACTTGGATAAATATTTTACATCCAATATTCTTCTTCAAGCTTAAAATTTTACCCATTTCATTTTTAATACAACACAAGAGCCTGAATGGATCATGTCCTACTAAACCATCCTCAATACATTGAGAAGATTGATAAAATTTAATTTAACTCATTCATACTATCAAAAAATTTCAAAAAATAATTTTTTAATGAATTTCATAGATATATAAATATTTAATGGAGATGTATAATCTCTCTATGTCAATAATATGTTCAACCACATTGAGTACATGGGTGAATATTAAAGATACTTAGGCTATCTTGAAACTATTTAATGGTTTTGAAACCACATAATGTATCTATCCATGCTTCTCTTAAACATCAATATCAATTTTTTAAAAAACTTCAAAAGTCAGTTAGTCAAGAATTATTTTCTCTAACAAATAAAAGTTTTCTTTAAGCGTAAAAATGAATATTAATTTTCTATACTAGTCTAGTTTCTTTCATTAAGATTTTATTTCTCCAATATTGTACTCAATTTCGTGTTTAATGATAATGATTCCATTTTTATTCACAATATATGTTTTCTTTATAGAAATATTAGGTTTTTTATTCCTTTAATACAAATATTTATAATATATACTCCTATTAATATTATGATCCTTTTCAATTATGCATTATATAGACATGTGGGAAAAGATCCATATTTATCTTATTATCGAGTCCTATTGGTATTTCCCCTCATTTCATGTCTATTTAGGCTGGAAATTATTCCATTAAAATTGTATAAAACTCTTTGATAGCTAAGTGGGGAACTCCTTTCCCAATCCTTAAAATAAAATTAACTCCATGATATTCCACTAGTATCCTAACCATTATATTTTCCTAGTTAAGTGTAATCCAATTCATATGAAAAACATTGGAACCTAATATTATTAGGGAACCCATAACTTTCTTTCCTTACATTAGATAATCCATGGGAACATAATTTTAGAAAAAGATAACCATTTTGATGATCGTCATTTTAAAAAGTGATGCTTTAGAAGGAATATATCATTTAGTATTTTAAGGGGATTTAAATATCAACATATTATAATGTATATTTTTTTTCATGTATATATTATTATAATAATTTAGTTTTATAATCCTATACCTTCAACTAAATTATTATCTCCAAAATAAATTAACATGATACACTTTATACAACTCATTATTTTTATTACACACCCAGAAAAATACTAATATATATCCAAATGCATCCAATATATATTTCACATGAAACCCATTCTTGTGAATTATTTTCATCATAAAAAACTCAAATTTCAACAATATCAAGTATGGAATGATAAGTATCCAAGTCACAATTTTATAGATAGAGCCTTATCCCCCAGGATAATGAGAAATGTAACCCAGAGTCCTAATACCGTTAGATCAAAACTCAAGAGAGACATCAATTCTAACTAATTTCTAAAATCTAAAATATATAATTCATAACAAACAATTTTTTTCACGATTTTAAAACAAAAAATAACATTTATGGTTGAATGTAAGTAAACCTTTTGGTATACGTAGCATGTAACTCCTTATATGATTGGTTTGTTATTTATAAGAAGATGTTTACCACTTTAAACAAAATAATATATCTATTCATAATATAATTCTTATATTCATGAATAAAAATATTGAATATATTAAATAAATGAGTAATTAATAAATTTAGATACGAGATAAGTATTTATGAACATTTTTTTGATAAAAAATTATAAAATTTTTATAACATGGTGTGATCTATGGACATTCCATAAATTAAAGAAATAATAACATTTTCTTTTATAACCTAAAATATTTCATATTATCTTTTTACATGTAAATTAATATAAACTCATTCATATTAAAAACATTTAATACTTATGAAAGATTTTGTAAACATATAAAAATTCCATATATTATGTTAACATTATATCTAATTTAAATATGACATATTTGAATTTATTTAAACCTTTGATCAAATCAACCAAAAAACCTTTTGGAATATTTTAAATGATTTTACAAAATAAGTAATCTCAATATAAACATGTTATATTCTAATTTATTAAAAATTTATAAATTAATATAAATTCTTTTATATTTTACTTTATTTTAAAATTTATAAACACTATATATTGTTTTACAATATAAATCAACATTAAACAAAGGTAACATTTACCAATTTTTTTTATAATTTCAAATTACCCTAAAATTTTACATTATCCCTATAATACCATGATGATTATTGTTTTTTAAAATTATATAAAAAATTATTTCTTTAAAATTATAAAATATACATCCATTCTACAGGCACACCAAAATGTTGTTTTTACATGCGTGACAACTATTTCCATGTGGAAAACCAGGATTTTTTTTAAATACACCACATAGATATTTTTCCAATGTGGAAACTCTTTATCTAAAGAAATTCAATGACCATTTTTACCTAAAACCAAAGTGAGGTTAATTCCATATGAAAACTCTTTCTAAGGTGAATCCCCGACCAATTTTCTATATCCATGACATTTTTTATCTATAGTGATAACATAAACATTAACTAGTAAATATATAACATTAAATGGTCTATCCTCATTTTGAGAATCTAATTACCATAAAAAAGGATATATTGACTAGTAAACCATGATGTAGTAATGTAAAAAAATAATGCAATCTTTTTAATGATACATTTTCATGCCTATATTTCATAAAAAATGATGTGATTTAATTAAAATTATAAAACGATAGTAATTTTAATCTTAAAATGTTTGATATTTTAAAAATATTAAATAAATAGTTCTGTTTTCTATAAACACATCTTGGTTGTGGAAATTATTATTATTCAGTTCTATAATCTTTTGTAATTTTAGATCAGATGAAATGAATGTGTCTTTGACACCACTGTTGGGTTGTATAAGGGAAAAATATTATCTAATGGAAGAAAAAAATTATACCAAAATCTATTTTTCTATGTGTTCATTACATACATTTAGAGTAAATAAAATAAATAATTAATGGAGTACCTTTTTCTCTATTGAATTGGCCTTTCTATGTTTTTTCATAAGAGGATGATGGTGACCACTGAGAAGTATCGAGTAAAATTATTCTAGTAAAGATGTTTATCATATATGAGAATCTATCAATGCTTAGGAAGGATTCTATCTTACTCATGGTTGGATATGAACTTATTTAAAGATATAGAGATTAAGATAGTGATGACATTTTATTAGTGGAGTTTTTTATTATTGAAGCATAGTGTCACACATCATACTCCCCCTAGGACTAAACATTTTTATATATCCATCCAAAGTAACTCCTTATAACTTAATTTTTTTGCTATATTGATGAATTGTTTCTCAAATGTTTAAACATTACAAATCTTTTTAATATATAGTTCAATTTATCATATTGATATATTAACATTTAAACAATATTTATTAATTTTTAAACTCCTCAAATCATTATCACATGAGGATCAAACTAGGTGTGATAGATTAAGGTTAAAGAAATATAATCCACCATGAATTATCACTTAAAAACTATACTACCATTCAAAAAAAACATAACATGGTGATACTCACCAAAAAATTGTTTAACCATTCAAAGACCATGACATGGTAAAGAGCATCATGCCTTTGTTTTCCCTTTAATGCATATTTATAACATGTTTTTTTCGTAGCTACTAAATTTATTCAATATTTCATCAGCATAATTAATTTATGAGTTAAAATAATACAATTTTTTTGTATTTAATTATATGCCAAGAAAATATGTGAGTTCTATAATCATGGAATTATCAAATATAGATTTTATGATATTTGAGAACTTATCAAATAATTCATTTTTCTCATCCAAATATGATATTACCTATAATAGTAATTTCATGAATCAAACATCACCCTTTATCTTTATGTAAAGATTATGATCTACACAGCCACTTTTAAAATCTACCATTTCCAAAAAAGTGTCTAACCTAGAATACCATAATTGAGGTGGTTGTTTCATTCCATATAAATCCTTTTTAGGTGATAAGCTTTTCTTTTATCTTTATACATAAAAAACCATTAGGTTTCTCAATTTACACCATATCTTTTAGTTTATAATTCAATAAAGTTACCTTTATATACAATTTTATTTTTCTATCTTTTTTGAATATATATAGTCAATAATAATCAAATAAATTCATGTTTTTTTACTTTGGATAAAAATTATCTTCCACATCAATGACAAAAACTTGTTCAAAGCATTTACACACATGTCTAACTTTGTTTCTCACCACCTTTTTTGTTCATCAAACTTGTTTTGAAACATCACATGGTTTGATTAAAATTATTCCCAATAGTTACATATACAACTTCATAGGTATTATTCTATTCAATATATTCAATTTCCTTATCCAAATTTTTATTACACGACTCTTCATTTCAAACCTCTTCAAATAAACTAGGCTCTACCTGTTATTATAGAGTAGTCCTCTAAAAAAAATTTTATTTTAGTATTAATTTGTGTTATTTTATTATATATAATGTTATATTCATCCACATAAACTATTTTATTATGATTTTAAACTTGTATTGTCTGTTAATCAACTTTCTATTCAACCTATTTATCAACTTTGGGGTCTTCTTCTTGAGGAGTGTACAATTTATTTTCAAAAATAATTTCATTTTAAATTTTCCAAACATATTCTAACTAAGGATTAACTGATTCATTTCATGAAACCTTCTCAAAAATATTTACATAATCACTTTGATAAATTTTTTTAAGATACTTATTGAAAAATTTGTAAGCCTTATTCTTTATATATTATCAATGAAATATCCCCTCACTGGAAACATCCTTAACTTTTCCTTCAAAGCCTTGTTTATTTATTTTAAAACATTTTCTATTAGACACTCTAATGTTTTTAAGATTTAACTTTTTATTATTCCATACATTATATAAGGAATCCATTTTTATTAGATAAATTGAAGATATATTTTGAATATAATGTATAGTTTTCACGACCACCTTCCAATAGTGTCTTGAAAATCAGCTTCCAATCAACAATATTTTTACTATTATGTTCATCGTTGTATCTCTTTTCAACTACCACATTTTTGTTGGAGTCCTTATAGTTGAAACTTTTTTCCCTATTATATGTTTCTAAATAAGATTATAAACAAGATTTATGTAAATTTGGTTCCATTATCGCATCTAAAATTTTAATTCCCCCCTCCATACTTATTTTTATCCAATATTCAGTATGATTTAATGAATCCCATTACCTCTTTCTTTGAATGTATATAAAAAATACTTGTAATTATTTTATAATAATCATGAAATGAAAAATAAATACCATTTAAATTTTATCACTTTTCATGTCCTAAGAAGATACATATATTTATAAAGAAAATCATATGTATAGATCTTTTATTCTTGGGTATATAACGATTTCTAACATGTTTTTCCTACATATATGCATCAAAGTTATATTATATTTAACATAAAAACATACATGTATTAATTTAATATACTTTACTCCAAATATTTCTCTAAATTTTTTCTAACCACTTGTTTTATAACATATTGTCTTCATAAATAGTCAATAGTAATGTGTTCTATTTTTCTATCAACCTGAAAAATATTACTGTAATCCATTTTTATATACATTAATGATCCACTATAATTTATTTTAAAATATAATAATTCCAATTAAAAGAAAATTCCAAGCCCAAGTCATAGAACTAACCCACAACTTAATGGTTATGTATTAGTCCATCATAAAAAATTATTACTATTTTTTTGAACTCATTTTTAGTTATTTCAGTTCTTACACTTCATTTCAATTTTAAATATTCATTATTTTCAAATCTGATAGTACAATTGACATTATTATTACAAATATGTAGTAATTATAAATACAAAATGATATGGGATGGACACCCACTATCAATTATCCATGTGACAATTCATTTAATATGTTATAACTACAAAAACATTCACAACATTTATTTCAATATTTTTGAAATACCCTCTTTGTTTTTCAGATGTTATCATATTTTTATTATAAACATTTTCTTCAAATTTATTATTTTATCTTTCTCTAAATTATTCTATTTTAGTATTAATCAGGGTAGATTTTGAGGATTCTATATTTTCAACTTTGTTAACATATGTAGAACTTTATTTTTACACTATAAACAATCAAGAGTTAAAATCTATCTACCAATTTCTTTTAATTCCATATTGCTTTAGGGACCAAAATTCCTCATAGTTTCTTTAATGTTGTTTTCTCTATCATGATTATTTTTTAACCAAAAATATTTATCCTTCAAGTGTGTCAAAATACATGAAATTTTATTAAGAACTAGGATTGAGAACATAAATAATATTAATTTAAATTTCCACCATTAGTTTATGATCAAACATACCTTCATTAATGGCTCCCCATTATCCGGGTCTCTTGTTATTCACATCGCACTAGGGTTCCTTACCTACAATACAACTCCCTCCCTCTCATAATCCCATTATAGTGAAAGGATTTATGAGCTGTTCTTCTCTGTCTCTCAATATTGTTCCCTTGTTCTCTTCGGGGTACATGTTCACCTCCTTCCTCACCTTATTCATTCTCCAATCCCATATTGTTTGGTTATTATCATATCTTCTACTTATTCAAGGGCCTTGTCCACTGCGACCATCAATATTATTATTGGAATCATTGTGAATAAAACCCATCCTGGTTTAACTCTATGAGACTATGGTGATTTGGGACTATTGATGGTGGAATCTGGTGACGTTTTGTATGATTTTTTTCCAGATTTTGGGTTTTTATTCATTCTTCATTTCCTTTCTATTGGTGTTTACATGTTTTCCAGATACTTTATGATGGATATCATGTCTTTAGAAGCTATTCTTATATCATTTCTTACCTCTATTCACATTTACTTTTTTTCCTTCTAGTTTTGTGATTTCCATTTCATGGTTTTGTTCTTTTGGTGGGTTGTTTCCATACTATGGATACCAATATAAACCCTTTTTGTGTTGATGAATCATGTTGGTTCTCTAATTTTTCTCTTGGTGTTTCATACTCAATGAATATGGGTTCCATTTTTTCCATATTTGATCAAAGTGGGTTTAGGCAGTGTTGTCTTCATGGATT
This sequence comes from Viscum album, assembly GCA_963277665.1. Taxonomy (NCBI): domain Eukaryota; kingdom Viridiplantae; phylum Streptophyta; class Magnoliopsida; order Santalales; family Viscaceae; genus Viscum; species Viscum album. The sequence goes on along the minus strand of CAUJRU010001518.1, from coordinate 870 downwards.
CTATGATGAATGTTTGAAGTTGGGGTTTTCCTGAAGGTTTTGATGGTCCTGGAAAGTTTTTAGCTTGATGTTGAGGATCCATTTTCCCAAATATACCGTGGTTTCCTGCTCCAATGCTCCCCTAGAGTTTGTTCTGGTGTAGTGGTTTTCCTGGAGTTTTGGGATGTGTAGTTTGTGCAGTCACCTTCAGTTTAGGAGGTTCATATTGAGGTGGATTCCTTCCTCCATATGGGTTTCATATGATGGTGTTCATGGTGTTCTCTGTAGTATGATGACTTCTTGAGCCATATATTGGATCCAGTTCATGCGATGAAGGTGTCTATTTTTTTATCTATTCAGGGTTGATGTTATGGTGGGTTTCTCTCATCGAATTTATTGGAGATGTTGACATCGATGTGCTGTCTTGATCGATGAAGGCATGATGTAGTCTGTAAGTGGCTGTGTCTTGGAGGGATTCCATTTCTTTTGTTTTAATTTAAAATTTTGATATGTGTATTTGTGGAAACTCATGGGAGGTGGTGGAAACTTTGAATTTTGTACCATGATTTCCTATCATTTTTTAATCTTGTAGTCTTGGAATTGTGATTAATTCAGTCTATTTTGTGTTTTGTAATGGTTCCCATTCAACCTCAAAGTGGATTTTATTAAAAATAAAAAAAGGTATTTAGATCAGACATACCTTTAGTATTTTCTTGATAAATATATTTATTTTCAATGAGCTATTAAAATAATGTAATTTTAACTATATTTTTATTTTCATATTCAAATGATTATTTTAATCTATTAATAATGTTTTTGTTCTTTTTCATTTATGGATCAAATTCGTTAACTATAACTTCAATAACACATTTATGATCAACAAAACTCTCC
>CAUJRU010001517.1:0-142844 GCA_963277665.1 Viscum album | reverse complement strand
TCTGAATACATTTGGTCGGTTTTCTGTATGCCAGTTGATGTTTTTCAATTAAAATGGTGTCCTTTTGAAACAAAAGGCAGACGCTTTGAGTGGTTCCGGCCACACCACATCTCAAATTGAGGTGGGGTTGATTCGTACATGTCACATATGATCCATTAATCGTTCTCGTAAAGTTTCAACTAAATCTGAATGTGTTTGGACAGTTTTCTGTATGTACTTAAAATGTTGTCCATTTTAAACAAAAGAGAGCCACTTAGAGTGATTATGGCCACACTATGCCACCGATTAAGGTGGTGTTTACTCTTACATATCACATATGACCCATGGATCATTGTGCTGAAATATAGACGCAATCCGAATGCGTTTGGTCAGTTTTCTGTATGGCAGTTAACGTTTTTCACTTTAAATGGCATCCTTTTGAAAAAAAAGATAGACACTTTGAGTGGTGGCGGCCACACCGTGCCTCAGATTTGAGGCGGGGTTTACATGTACACGTCACATATTACCCATGTATCGTTGTGCTAAAGTATCGACACAATCCGAATGTGTTTGGTCGGTCTTCCGTATTCTAGTTGATGTTTTTCAATTAAAATGACGTCCTTTTGAAACAAAAGGCAGACACTTTGAGTGGTGTCGGCCACACCACATCTTAGATTGAGGCAGAAATGATTTGTACACGTCACATATGACACATTTATCGCTTTTCTAATGTATCGACCCAATCCGAATGCATTTGGTTGGTTTTCCGTATGCCAGTTGATGTTTTTCAATTAAAATGGCATCTTTTTTAAACAAAAGGCAGACACATTGAGTGGTTCCGGTAACACCGCGTCTCAAATTGAGGTGGGGTTGATTTGTACACGTCACATATAACCCATGAATCGTTCTCCTAAAGTTTCAATAGAAATCGAATGTGTTTGGTTGGTTTTACGTATGTACTTAAAATGTTGTCCATTTTAAAAAAAAGAGAGCCACTTAGAGTGATTCTAGCGACACCTTGCATCCGATTAAGGTGGGGTTGACTCATAAACGTCACATATGACCCATGGATCGTTGTGATAAAGTATCGACACCATCCGAATTCATTTGGTCAGTTTTCTGTATGGCAGTTGATGTTTTTCACTTAAAATGACTTCCTTTTGAAACAAAAGACAGACACTTGGGTGGTGGAGGCCACACCGCGCCTCTGATTGAGGTGGGGTTGACACGTACACGTCACATATGACCCATGGATCATTTTGATAAAGTATCGACACAATCTGAACACGTTTGTTCATTTTTCCGTATTCCAGTTGATGTTTTTCAATTAAAATAACATCCTTTTGAAAACAAAGGCATACACTTTGAGTTTTTCCGGCCACACCGCATCTCAGATTGAGGCGGGGTTGATTCGTACGCATCACATATGACCCATGAATCGTTGTGATAATGTATCATCCCAATCCGTAGACGTTTGTTCGGTTTTCCGTATTCCATTTTATATTTTTCAATTAAAATGACGTCCTTTTGAAACAAAAGGCAGACACATTGAGTGGTTCCGGTCACACCGCATCTCAAATTGAGGCAGGGTTGATTTTTACACGTCACATATGACCCATGAATCGTTCTCCTAAAGTCTCAATGGAAACCGAATGCATTTGGTGGGTTTTCCGTAGGTACTTATAATGTTGTCCATTTTAAACAAAACAGAATCATTTAGAGTGATTCTGGCCACACCGTGCCTCTGATTAAGGCAAGGATGACTCATACACATAACATATGACCCATGGATCGTTGTTCAAAATTATCGACACAATCCGAATGCGTTTGGTCAGTTTTCTATATGGCAGTTGATGTTTTTCACTTAAAATGACATCCTTTTGAAACAAAAGACAGACATTTTGAGTGGTGGCGGCCACACCGTGCCTCGGATCGAGGAGGGGTTGACACGTACACATCACATATGACCCATGGATCATTTTGCTAATGTATCGACACAATCTGAATGCGTTTGGTCGGTTTTCCGTATTCCTGTTGATATTTTTTAATTAAAATGACGTCCTTTTGAAACAAAAGGCAGACACTTTGAGTGGTGCCAGCCACACCGCGTCTCAGATTGAGGCGGGGTTGATTCCTACACGTCACATATGACCCATGAATCGTTCTCCGAATGTTTAAATGGAAACCAAATGCGTTTGGTCATTTTTCCGTATGTACTTAATATGTTGTCCATTTTAAATAAAAGAGAGCCATTTAGAGTGATTCTGGCCACACCATGCCTCAGTTTAAGGTAGGGTTGACTCTTACACGTCACATATGACCCATGGATAGTTTTCCTAAAGTATCGACACAATCCGAATGCGTTTGGTCACTTTTCTGTATGCCTGTTGATATTTTTCACTTAAAATGAAGTCCTTTTGAAACAAAAGGTAGACACTTTAAGTGGTGGAGGCCACACCGTGCCTCAGATTGAGGTGGGTTTGACTCGTACACGTCACATATGACCCATGGATCGTTGTGCTAAAGTATCGACACAATCCGAATGCATTTGGTTGGTTTTGCGTATGCCAGTTGATGTTTTTCAATTACAATGATGTCCTTTTGAAACAAAAGGCAGACACTTTGAGTGGTGGAGGTCACACTGCGCCTCGGATTGAGGTGGGGTTGACTCGTACACGTCACATATGACCCATGGATCGTTTTTCTAATTTATCGACACAATCTGAATGCGTTTGGTCGGTTTTCTGTATGCCAGTTGAAGTTTTTCAATTAAAATGACGTCCTTTTGAAACAAAAAGCAGACACTATGAGTGGTGCCAGCCACACCACATCTCAAATTGAGGTGGGGTTGATTCTTACACGTCACATATGACCCATGAATCGGTCTCCTAATGTTTCAACAGAAACCGAATGCGTTTGGTCGGTTTTTTTATGTACCTAAAATGTTGTCCATATTTCCGTATGGAGGAAATATTTTCTCTAACTAACAAAAAATTAATGGGGCATCTGTCAACATTTTTCATAAGAATGACTTGGACAAATAATTAGCAAAAATATCTCTAAACAAATGGCACAATCAAATAACAGCCACCCTTACATTATTGGACAAAAGATGACGGATTACTATAGGAAGCAACTCATGCAGTAGAATGTGATAATCATGAGTCTTTAAAGATTTTAGCTTCAACTCTCTTCTGTTGACCCGTTTAGATATGTTTCTTGAATAGCCATTAGGAACTCTAATAGTCTCTAATACTTCCAGAAATTGTTTTTTCCATAGGTGTCATCACATAAGAAGCACATGGAATTTTCCATTTATTTTCACTGATACGCATAATATGCTATTCTGGTCTGAGGCCCCAATCCACCAAGTCACGCCGAGATCGTAAATCATCTTTTGTCCACCCCTTGACAAATCTTTCAATGCATTAAGCACATCAGTTCCATACATACGCTAAGGTGGATCATTGGTCTCTATGGTATTATCAAATCTTCGATGATTCAATCTATATGGATGATCTTTTGGAAAGAAATGTCGATATCCCAAAAAACTGAAACTACAACGATGTTTCAGTCTTCTGGATCCTGTATTCTTCATACAAACTGGACAGGACAGTTTTCCCTTCGTGCTCCATCCTGACATCATTGCATAATCTGGAAAATCATTGATCGTCCACATAAGCGCAACACACAACTAAAATGTGTCTTTCGAACATGCTTCGTATGTGCGCACACCCACATCCCAAAGAAGATTCAACTCTTTTATTAAAGGTTGCATGTATACATCAATATCAATGTCGACATTAGAAGGACCAGATATGAGTATACTCATGAGAGTGAAAGGTTTTTTCTTACACAACCATCAGGGAAGATTATAAATGTGTATAAAAACTGGTCGTGTGTTGTGCGAAGTAAGCATCTACCCAAATGGATTAAAACCGTCGCATGAAAGACCTAGCCTCACATTACGAACGTCAGTTGCAAAATAATGATGTCGAGCATCAAATCTCTGCCATGCAAATCAATCTGCAAGATTAACCAACTCATCATTAGTATTCGTTCTCTCGGGATCATGCCATCTCATTTTTATTGATATGTCATCAGACATAAAAAGATTCTGGAGTCTGGGGATCAATTGAAACTGCCCCATTACATTCAATGGAACGCGGGATGGTGTTCCATCTGATTTTGACTTCCAGAGGGATGTGCCACATTTTATACAATCTTTTCTTTCAGCGGTTTCCTCCGAGAATAAACTGCAATCTTTCGAGAAAGCATGAATTTTGTTTCTTGAAAATCCTAGTTCCTCAACTAACTTCCATGCCATATAGTGGTTTGAGGGAATATCTGCATCATCTGGAAGTAAATCCATCCAGAGGGTAATAATGTAATCGATTTATGTATTAGAAATCCCATACATAGTTTTCCCATGAAACAATCAGAATAAAAATTCCATCTTTTTCATTTTATCGCATTGTCGATATACTAGAGTCATGGAAGCATCATTCATTTTTTTCACCTTATCAATATCATCATTTTCACTAGATGCATCAGTTTTCCTCATATCGAAGTCTTCTTGAGTCAAAATCCTTTCTTTTTCATGATGACGAATAAACGGAAACCGATCATCTAACTAATTCTCCATTCCAGTCCTTTCATTTCGATCATCACCAATTTGAGATTTTATTTTCTCCCCATTGTGATACCACACAAAGTAGTTTGCTTGAAAACTATTTTTGGTTATGTGGTAGTTGACTTATTCATGGCTCAACCAAGGTCTACCAACACAATTGGAACATGGGCAGTGTATGCGACCACTATATGAAGCATTGTGAAATGTAAAATCTATAAATCTCTCCAAATTGTTTTGAAAATCGCCTGAGATCCGATCTGTTTCATATATCCCTCTTCTGTCCATTCTGTAAAAATAATTTATATAAGTTATTTTATCATAAACAATTAAATAAGATTGAAATTTAATAGAAAATACATTTAAGTAAACGATAAAGGAAGAAAATAATCAAGGTATCAACTTCACATCTAAAAAACATACTAATGTGTTATTGAAAAAATGTAAAACCAACAAGAACTTAATGTGTTATCACATCACAACATGCCTCATCCCAAAACCATATTAGTAGGGTATCATGAACATGAATAACATCAACCTTGTTCCATCCTCCTACCCTACATGACCCCAACCACATGCCACATCTTATTATAGCCTTATCACATCACACCTCACCTAAAAACACTAGGGAAATAATAGTACATCTCACCTGAAGACACATAGATAATAACATCGCATATTTCCTAAAAACACATGGGCAATCACTTATGAAGGAAGAGTAGGGAAGACATGGTAGCTATCCAACCATATAACCACCATCATAGATATTAGAAAAAATACCCATAACTCAAAACCTCTGATCGTTGGTATGTTTATCCAACTCTGGTTGGGAATGTGTAGAAATAACATAAAATAAATGATATATTGATTGCACAAAATACCCAACCTATGGGTTCACATTAACTACATAATCACACATTTCACTACTACCATACAACACATAAACCATCACAACCACTTTCACCACTATATGCAACACACCACACCACCACCACACAAGACGCATAGCATTTCCCACTTTCATTTATATGCCACTTCATTCACACTTACATTGTACATTCATTTAATGTTAAATTAATTAAATACATTTACCACACATCCATTTCTATTCCATCTCATTTATTCACTATCTTGTTTTTTTAACAGCATAAATTATTCCATAGATAACCAGGAAACTAATAAAACCACCACAGAACAACTCACCATATCACAATAACCATCGTCACCATGTTACATCAGCCAACCATCTCACCAAAACAACCACATATCACAAAAAAATATTGCACGTCACAAACCACCGCACAACCAAAACCACCTCACCACATCATACACCCCAACCTAATCACACAACACCACCACATGGCACAACACCACCACACATCATCACTATCACACAACTTCACATGTCACATCCATGCCCACTAACCATCACATTACAACCCCACATATCACAAACCTCAACTAGTCACCTCAATCACCATACAAAAGCCTACAACATACAATGAAACACTACAAAAAACCTCTCATTGAAGCAACATACCCCAACTTCCACAATTTATTCAAGGACTTTTATTACATTACCCCTTTATTTAGAATGGACATTATAACACAAATGATATTTCATGGGAAACTAATTAATTAAAAAAATATGCAATCATTTCCCTATTTTTCAAGGTGAAATCACATCAAAATCCAATCTTAAAAAAATATTATATCAATAACAATAAAAACAAGGTAGCATATGTGTATAAAGATTAAAATACCTGATTTGAGATGGTTTTTCACCTGTTCTGATGGGGGAGTTCGTGAGAGGTGCAGATCCCCGGATTGATTGGGGTTCTGTTGCGAATGGGAGAGAGCAGCGGCCCAACTGTATTTGGGGAAATCCATTACCAATGGTTCTTAAAAACCGTTGTCAAAGGGGTACACTTTCCCAAGAGTTCTAGTGAACTGTTGGGAAAGGGTTCCCTAAACCATCTTTACCAATGGTTTAACCAAACCATTGGTAAAGAACCGTTGGTAAAAATGACTTTTCCAGTAGTGCCCACCGAGGGTGAGGATAGCCAATTCATAAGTGATTGGTTTCACCCTCCTCTGAGAATGTCCATCATGATATTCCAATGTTTCATTTGAACTGATGAAGGAAAACATGATCCCATGCTCGCAGACACACCCTACATTGTGCCTAATACAGTCAATCTGAGAAAAGAATGTATATAACCAGTCTAGACCTAAGATGATTTCGTATGGCCTCGACTCCACCAATAGAATATACCAATGGAATCTATCGCCTCCTAGAGTAAGATCGCACTGTCAAAACTAGTGTGTAAAAATCACATCCCCTCATGTATGAGTCTCTAATCATAAAGAATGAGCCAATGGCTCCACCAGAATCTACGAGCCCTAAACGAGGTCTATTGAATGAGAAGAGTGACTGGAACATGTGTCTATAAGAACTGAAACTAAGGTGTATAATACATAGATAGTACCTCGAATATCTTCTGGAGCGCTGGTGTCAATGGCCTCCATCACCTAAAGCTGGCCTCAACCCTGTCTGTTAGCTCCCCAAGCCAGTGGTGGACCACCAGGATGTGGTGGTGGTAGAACCTCAAGTTGTCATCCACTACCTACTGCTTGACCTACTTCCCCACCATTTCCATCACCCTATAAACCTTATTTCTGGATCATATACCTTGGACTTGGCGTTCCCTTGACTGTCTTCTAATCATCTGTGTAGTGGGTCATGTAGTCTTGAGCCATGTGTCCCTGCCCGATACATGGGTAGCACACTCTATTCCCCTACTAACCCTCTCTACCCCAGTAGCCTCACTGTAACAAACCGAGATTTTATGAAAAATATTCTTTTAATTTCATTAATTTCTTGTGTTTTATTCTACACCAATATTACCTTGCGCTATATGTAACACCGTATTAGCTTTCAGTATACGCAACACTATTCTTGGATCGTGTTACACACAATTTTGATAATAGTTATTCTACGCAACATTGAGTATATATATATATATATATATATATTAAATGAATAAATGAAATATGGTTGGATTCTGTTATACAAAACAATGGAGGATTCTTTCACAACATGCAACCCTGACTTGTCTTGCATTACACGCAATCACAACCTTCCTCGATAGTGTGTGTTGTACGCAATACTGAGTTTTAATAAACAATGATATATTATTATAATATTGTCATGAACTAGTCGTTATGAAAAGTATTAACTAAATTTTGAATTTTATAACATTTTTATTCATCTTACACATTTTCTAGAACATGGTATAAGAACAAAATAAATTTTTCGGGTAAAATAAGTATTTTTAAAAAAATGCAGTTTTCCCGCCTTTTGATGGCGCACCCACATTAAATCTAGTTTTTGACATTTTTATAAGTTCAATTTTACAAAATAAATTTTTTATTTTGAATCAGGATATAAAAATTTACATTAGATAAAGTTTTGATATTTTTCCGATAACTTTATATTTTAATGAATAGTAAAAACACGCTATATTTTAATAAAAAACAAATTTTTTCATCGTAATATCTTATATGGTTAAATTATAATATTTAATGGTTTTAAAGCATAAATAGAATATATTTTTACCATCTAATATAATGTATGTCATTACCATTGATTTTACCTTGAATTTGTAGGTTAAATCAATTCAATCTTTTGCAATGTTTTAAAGAAAAACCCATTTTCTTTTGACAAAGGGATTAATTTTAATTTAATTTCTGAAACTTTTGTGTATTGAATTTGGAAAAATGGATTCCATATTTGGAATCAGTGGATCCAAATTATGTTAATAAGCTACTTTTTATTTTTGGGAATTATGAATAGTAACTACGGTAAATTTTATTTACCATAGTTAAAGGTAAATCGGGTAATTAAGGGTAAATATAATATTATAAAATTACCCTAACACAAGTAAATATCCTATTGGATGACTAAAAGTCAAACCATATCACCTAAGGGTCGGATTAGATTCATTTAATGGACATTTTTCCATGAAAATAATTTAATTATTATTAAAACCAAAGAATGTGATAACATGTCATTTTCTTAAATCTTATAAGTATAATAATTTTAATCTAGTGATAAACTTCATGAAACTTCGAACATGATTATTTTACAGAAAGCTAATACAATTATCTACATCATAGGAATTTATTTAGAATTTTTAGGGATTAAATAATTATCATTTATTATGACACAAAGATGATGAAGTAATTGTCTTATTAATGAAATATTGACATAATTGATGTTATAAATGCCCAAATAAATGTAATTTGAGACTTTTTATGACTTAAATTAATTTTATAGGTTAATATGACATGTTATTGTTGATATAAGTAACTTGGTTCGAACTTATAATTCTGTTATGAATTTCATAAAAATCATGTACCAAATATTGTCAAAATTGACATAAATTAGTTTTTAAAAGAAATATTATATTATTAATTGGTATTTAACTCCTAAAAATCTATGATTCGGCCAAATGACTTATATAAGGATAGATATATTAATAATAAACAACTTGGGGCTCGTTTGGATTGTTATGGTAAGTTTATTAACTATATAGTGTAAGAAAACAAAAAGACACGGTAAAAGTCAAATTATTTAACATAGAGTTAAATCTAATTGATAAGGTTAAAATAATAACCTAAACTTGTCTAAATCTTATTGGATGAGAGGATTTAGACCCATCCCCACTTTAGTATCGAAATAAGACCCTTTGGAACCTTTATGAACCGAATTTGACCTTAATATAAAATAATATTTTGAGATTTTCCTAAGGTGCCCCTCTCCTCCCTTATAAAAGGGCACCTCCTCCCTCTCTTCCTCACACAACTTTGAGCCTTAAAGCTCATCCAAACCCTGAAAAAATATCTTCTAAACTTCACTAGTATCATCCTAGAGGTCCTGGCCTTCTTCAAAGACAATCCTTAGTTCTTTAAGTGGAGGTTAAGAAAAGGCGCGTCAAAAAGAGGTAATATCCATTACCGATTTTTTCAATTTCTTTCTTCTTCAACTTCTTCTTCTTTAGTTGTTTCATGATAAATTAATAACATCAGTATTTCTTATGTACTGATATGTTATTATAAATATGAAACAACTCTAATTAACCTTCTATCCATCCTACGGAAAAAGGAAATCATCGCGCGTGCGTACGTACGGAATACCGTCTCCACGCCGTGGTGTAATCTATTTTCCGCCACCACCTTAATTGGATGGGTATAATGGTGTAATGAGTAACTATATATGATTATTATAAAGTGATATTGATACTGAAATAGTATACATACACTTCAACACAAGTTCACGATCATGAGAACGATATCATCGCTCGTGCGTACGTACAGACTACCGTCTCCACGACGCGATGAGATTCATCCTCCATGTTAACCATTTAAGAATGATTATAAAGTATATATAAGAAATAATAATGAAATATATGACATTATAAAGCTACTTGATTTATGTATATATGTATGTCATCTACTTACTTCCATTCAAGACAATAAGGAAAGGAAAACAGCGTTCATGCGTACGTACGGACTACCGTCTCCATGAACGGTGTGTTTCATTTCATTTATCTATCTATTATATATATATATAATGAATATATATGATATATAAATCATGTTATTATATTATGGAAGTAAGTAAATCATGATATAAGTAATAATAATGTCAAGAACAACAAGTCCAAACACCTACGATAAATGAAACAATTTTACCCAAAACGCTTCTTTAAGATGGAATTTAAAAAAGAACGGGTAATATAAAGTCATAAGTGAACCATATATGATATAATAACAATGAATATGATTCTTTAATAAGTTAATGACATTATTTAAATCATTATACAGGAGGTTCATACACATACGAAGCAAATCGGACTTAAGGTAAGGGAAATATCACAATCTCATTTTTATTCGAGATTGTTTATACTTCAGAATTTACTGGGGTGTATTTTATCATCCACATCCATGTTTCCTAAATATGTAATATTGTTTCCATCCACCTACAACTGTTTAAATCAAATTTTACCCTTCGGTGAGTTTTTAGTAAAAGATATGAAAGGAATCTTTTGTCGTTTTTCGTACGAGGTACTTTTTGACTTTTCCGACAAAAATATGAGAAGAATGTTTTTTTAACTTATACGGAATAAATGGATTTTTAAAACATTATTTCCAAGAAGCTTCCTTTACAAGTTTTCATGTTTATTTTTACACAACATCTTTTAGTTTAAAATTGTATGACATATTAACAAAGGAAAATGTTTTTGAAGTAGAGAGGATATTTTCCTCAATAATGGAGTTCAAGTGTTTCATCAAAATTATTTTCCATCTAAGATAATATAGGGTTCTGTTTTTATCCCTATTATTAAATTGATCTGATTATGTTGTGATGGAATTATATGAATTGTTTTATGATGTCATGATGTTTAAGATTCCCATTTTTATTACATGGGTTATGCAATGATGTATGATTTATGATTTGGTGGCACACATAAGAATGGTATCATTATGAGATGGGTGGGATGTATATCTCCCTCCAATGCATTAGCTAAAGATTTTATATCTCATGAGATAGACATGGCTGGAACGGTAGGTTATACCGGTTCAGTGAAAAAGGACTGAAATGAGGGTGACTCGGTTCAGAAATGGACTTTGTCCACTATGATAGTCTTGGAAATGAGTCTTGACTAATAAGATATGATTATCTATGATTATGTGTGTATGCCACAAAGTTTCATGTTTTAAGTTATGATTATTGGGATTACATTTCACTACTATGATTTATCCCATGTTATGAAATTATGCTCTCTTTTGCAGGTTAAGATTTCCGAAAGTTATGTTCTTATGAATATGATGTGATTGATATTTCTTTTTTTTACCCTTACTGAGCATTTGAGCTCACCCTTTTATGTTTTCTTTTCCCCAGGACATAAAGAAAGGATTTAGGTTTAAAAAAAAGAAGATCTTTATGGGAGATGTTGAATATCTTTCACCACGATTATAAGATTATATTCCGAGTTTCCAAAGACACTAAACTATTACGATCCTTGTGTGTGTGTTTTTGTTATGTACTAAGTATTCTACAAAAGTAATGTAATGTCTATGTATGCTAAGCTTCGGGTCTCTACAGTTGGTATCAAAGGAACGGTTTAGTCAACCTTTGGAAATTAGGATGCGAGAACGTTAGTAAGATCCCTAGAGATATTTCTAAGGTATGTCTAGGGATGTATCTAAGGATAAGTATACGTATAGGATATAGTCCTAGAACTATGGTAACGATCTTAAAATTAAACCTAAGATGTTAGATATTGAAGTTACTCCCCCTTTATTATGATTTTTTCCTCTAACACTATTCTTTTTGGGTTTTAGAAAATGGATGGAAGCAAGATGATTCACGATAATGGAGGATATTATGGACAATGGAATGATATTCTTCATGAGAAACCAAATGAAATGGGATTTGGAAGTCCAACCATCATTATTATGCTGAATCAACAATCTCATAATATGATCAATAAACTCAAATTTGGTAAGTTTCCTGACTCGGCTAATAAGAGAAAGTTGGAGTTTCATGATGATCATAGAGGAAAGAAAGTTAAATTTCCCCTATGTAAATCATGTGGGAAGAGGAATCGAGGAGAATGTTTCAAGGGAACTGGAAGATGCTTTGGGTGTGGAAAAGAAGGACATAAAGCCAGTAAGTGCAAAGGAAAAGGTTCAGTTAACACCATGAATGAGGATAATGGTATTGCTACGACATCAATAATGGTTAAATGTTTTAAATGTGGAATGTACGGGAATTATGCAAACCAATGCCCTAAAGGAAAGTCTCATGAAGAGAATCAGTATGGTCATATGGGTAATATTTATATTGATGATGATGACGAGACTACAAATGATATGTGAGTTGAAAGAATTGTTGAACCTCGGTCAATGGTTTAAGAAGGTAGTGGAATGATTACATGTTTATCAAGTGTAATGTTGTATATGTAATCTCATGGAACTATGGAATAAAGAGACATCTAAGGATTGTGACACTGTTGTCTTTCCTTGAGTTTTGAAAGTGTATGATTAATGGTACCAGTATCCATTAAAGGATATTCAGAGATTTTTGGAATATAGAAGGGATAAGGAGAAAATTAAATGTTTGATAGTATTCATGAGCCCATGACTGATATAAGGAGATGGTTATGTAATGGATTGAGTATATAGAATTTTTGGATTTTGGTATGTGGAAAGTGTTAACTTTTAACTGCATTCATGTTTTCACTAAGGTTCAATGGGTATTCAAGAGAGTACATGATTAAGGCCTTTGAATGTTTGGAATATGACCAACAAGATATATCTTATGATATATGGGGATCAACGATGATATTAAATCTCTGGTAATCGTTTTCACTCTATTATGAGAATGGACTACAGTATTATGGATAAGCCTAAAGATTGGAATGGATTATGTTTGACATAAGTTATTATTGTTTAAGGATAGAAGTTTTTTTTGATATTATTTATGGGATGTTATAGTAATATAGTTTTAGAAAAAGGACAACCTGCAGGACGGGCGACAGCCAATCGCGTCGGACAAGGTTGTAGGAATCGAACCCACAACCGAAGTGCGACTTGTCTTTATCGCCTACCACTGGCCTACAGGAAGTCCCTGGTTAGTATAAACTAGTTTTATTTTATTAAGCAGTATATGAAGAATAAGTTCATTTTTGGAACCATATACGATTAATCTATCCATAAGATGGACTTATAAATTTTGCTATCCTTTTGTTTGAAAGAGATGGAATGACCCATCATTCTATCACATGATCTGCTAACACATCACGAATAATAAATTCAACTTCATTTCTTTAAGGGATGAAGTGGAAATTGTTCAATTCACGAACAACAGTGAGATTGTACCAAAATCATGCAAGTATTTCTTTTAATTCATCAACTTTAGGGAAATGATCTTAAAAACCAAAAATGTTGTCCTAGTTCCCTTATATCTGATTAATCAGATGGTACCTTAGATCATCACAAATCTATAGCTTTCTGATTTTTGGCTTTTTCATAGCCATGTTCTCTACCACTCTCCATCAGAACATGATGGTCAGATTTTTCTTCCATATCCATATTTTCACCTATGTTCCTCTACGTGGAAACCCAGTGATGAGTTAATTTGGGTAACCATTACATTTCATACTTTAGTTTTTAAAGCCATGTTTTGGTATTCCTTTTTACGATGTGGGTTTCTATTAAACAAACATTTGAGAATTAAACCATTTATAACCCCGACGAATTTCGAGGGAGAAATTAATTTTAAGGGGGGTAGAATGTAACAACCCGAGATTTTATGAAAAATATTCTTTTAATTTCATTAATGTCTTGTGTTGTATTCTACACTAAGATTACCTTGCGCTATATGCAACACCGTATTATCTTTCAGTATACGTAACACTATTCTTGGATCGTGTTACACACAATTTTGATAATAGTTATTCTACGCAACATTGAGTATATATATATATTCAATGTATAAGGGAAATATGGTTGGATTTTTTTATAAAAAACAACGGAGGATTCTTTCACAACACGCAACCCTGACTTGGCTTGCATTACACGCAATCACGACCTTCCTCGATAGCGTGTGTTGTACGCAATACCGAGTTTTAATAAACAATGATATATTATTATAATATTGTCATGAACTAGCCGTTATGAAAAGTATTAACTAAAATTTGAATTTTATAACATTATTATTCATCTTACACATTTTCTAGAACATGGTATAATAACAAAATAATTTTTTCGGGTAAAATAAGTATTTTTCAAGAAATGCAGTTTTGCCACCTTTTGATGGCGCACCCACTTTAAATCTAGTTTTTGACATGTTTATAAGTTCAATTTGACAAAATAAAATTTTTATTTTGAATCAGGATATAAAAATTTACATTAGATAAAGTTTTGATATTTTTCCGATAACTTTCATATTTTAATGAATAGTAAAAACACGCTATATTTTAATTAAAAACAACTTTTTTTCATCGTAATTTCTTATGTGGTTAAATTATAATATTGAATGGTTTTAAAGTATAAATAGAATATATTTTTACCATTTAATATAATTTATGTCATTATCATTGATTTTACCTTGAATTTGTAGGTTAAATCAATTCAATCTTTTGCAATGTTTTAAAGAAAAACCTGTTTTCTTTCGACAACGGGATTAATTTTAATTTAATTTCTGCAACTTTTGTGTATTGAATTTGGAAAAATGGATTCCATATTTGGAATCAGTGGATCCATATTATGTTAATAAGCTACTTTTTATTTTTGGGAATTATGAATAGTAACTACGGTAAATTTTATTTACCATAGTTAAAGGTAAATCGGGTAATTAAGGGTAAATATAATATTATAAAATACCCTAACACATGTCAAAATCCTATTGGATGACTAAAAGTTGACCCATATCACCTAAGGGTCGGATTAGATTCATTTAATGGACTTTTGTCCATGAAAATAATTTAATTATTATTAAAACCAAAGAATGTGACAACATGTCACTTTCTTAAATCATATAAGTATAATAATTTTAATCTAGTGATAAACTTCATGAATCATATAACATGAATAGTATCAATAAAGATAATACAATTATCTACATCATAGGAATTTATTTAGAATTTTTAGGGATTAAATAATTATCATTTATTATGACACAAAGATGATGCAGTAATTGTCTTATTAATGAAATATTAACATAATTGATGTTATAAATGCCCAACTAAATGTAATTTGAGACTTTTTATGACTTAAATTAATTTTATAGGTTAATATGACATGTTATTGATGATATAAGTAACTTGGTTATAACTTATCATTCTGTTATGAATTTCATAAAAATCATGTACCAAATATTGTCAAAATAGACATAAATTAGTTTTTAAAACAAATATTATATTATTAATTGGTATTTAACTCCTAAAAATCTATGTTCCGGCCAAATGACTTATATAAGGATAGATATATTAATAATAAACAACTTGGGGTTAATTTGTCTTGTTATGGTAAGTTTATTAACCATATAGTTTAAGAAAACAAAAAGACACGGTAAAAGTTAAATTATTTAACTTAGAGTTAAATCTAATTGATAAGGTTAAAATAATAACCTAAACTTGTCTAAATCTTATTGGATGAGAGGGTTTCGACCCATCCCCACATTATCTTCGAAATAATACCCTTTGGAAACATTATAAACCGAATTTGACCTTAATATAAAATAATATTTTGAGATTTTCTTAAGGTGCCCCTCTCCTCCCTTATAAAAGGGCACCTCCTCCCTCTCTTCCTCACACAACTTTGAGCCTTCAAGATCGGCCAAACCCTGCCAAAATATCTTATACACTTTCCTAGTATCATCCTATAGGTCCTTGTCTTCTTCAAACACAATCCTTAGTTCTTTAAGTGGAGGTTAAGAAAAGGCGCGTCAAAAAGAGGTAATATCCATTAACGATCTTTTTCAATTTATTTCTTCTTTAACTTCTTCTTCTTTAGTTGTTTCATGATAAATTAATAACATCAGTATTTATTATATAGTGATATGTTATTATAAATATGAAAAAACTCTAATTAACCTTCTATCCATCCTACGGAAAAAGGAAATCATCGCGCGTGCGTACGTACGGAATACCGTCTCCACGCCGTGGTGTAATCTATTTTCCGCCACCACCTTAATTGGATGGGTATAATGGTGTAATGAGTAACTATATATGATTATTATAAAGTGATATTGATACTGAAATAGTATACATACACTTCAACACAAGTTCACGATCATGAGAACGATATCATCGCTCGTGCGTACGTACGGACTACCGTCTCCACGACGCGATGAGATTCATCCTCCATGTTAACCATTTAAGAATGATTATAAAGTATATATAAGAAATAATAATGAAATATATGACATTATAAAGCTACTGGATTTATGTATATATGTATGTCATCTACTAACTTCCATTCAAGACAATAAGGAAAGGAAAACAGCGTTCATGTGTACGTACGGACTACCGTCTCCATGAACGGTGTGTTTCATTTCATTTATCTATCTATTATATATATATATATATATATACTGAATATATATGATATATAAATCATGTTTTTATATTATGGAAGTATGTAAATCATGATATAAGTAATAATAATGTCACGAACAACAAGTCCAAACACCTACGATAAATGAAACGATTTTACCCAAAACGCTTCTTTAACATGGAATTTAAAAAAGAACGGGTAATATAAAGTCATAAGTGAACCATATATGATATCATAACAATGAATATGATTCTGTAATAAGTTAATGACATTATTTAAATCATTATACAGGAGGTTCGGACACTTACGAATCAAATCGGACTTAAGGTAAGAGAAATATCACAATCTCATTTTTATTCGAGATTGTTTATACTTAAGAATTTACTGGGGTGTATTTTATCATCCACATCCATGTTTCCTCAATATGTAATATTGTTTCCATCCACCTACAACTGTTTAAATCCAATTTTACCCTTCTGTGAGTTTTTAGTAAAATATATGAAAGGAATCTTTTGTCGTTTTTCGTACGAGGTACTTTTTGACTTTTCCTACAAAAATATGAGAAGAATGTTTTTTTAACTTATACGGAATAAATATAATTTTAAAACATTATTTCCAAGAAGCTTCCTTTACAAGTTTTCATGTTTATTTTTAAACAACTTCTTTTAGTTTAAAATTGTATGACATGTTAAAAAAGTAAAATGTTTTTGAAGTAGAAAGGATATTTTCCTCAAGAATGGAGTTCAAGTGTTTTATCAAAATTATTTTCCATCTAAGATAATATAGGGTTCTGTTTTTATCCCTATTATTAAATTGATTTGATTATGTTGTGATGGAATTATATGAATTGTTTGATGATGTCACGATGTTAAAATTCCCATTTTTATTACATGGGTTATGCAATGATGTATGGTTTATGATTTTGTGGCACACATAAGAATGGTATCATTATGAGATGGGTGGGACCTATATCTCCCACTAATGAATTGGGTAAGGATTTAATATCTAATGAGATAGACATGGCTGGAACGGTAGGTTATACCGGTTCAGTGAAACAGGACTGAAACGAGGGTGACTCGGTTCAGAAATGGACTTTTTCCACTAAGATAGTATTGGCAATGAGTATTGACTAATAAGATATGATTCGCTATGATTATGTGTGTATGCCACAATGTTTCATGTTTTAAGTTATGATTTTTGGGATTACATTTCACTACTATTATTTATCCCATGTTATGAAATTATGCTCTCTTTTGTAGGTTAAGATTTCCAAAAGTTATGTTCTTATGAATATGATGTGATTGATATTTATTTTTATTACCCTTACTGAGCATTTGAGCTCACCCTTTTATGTTTTCTTTTCCCCAGGACATAAAGAAAGGATTTAGGTATAAAAAAAAGAAGATCTTTATGGGAGATGTTGAAGATCTTTCACCATGATTAGAAGATTATATTCCGAGTTTCCAAAGACACTAAACTATTATGGTCCTTGTGTGTGTGTTTTTGTTATGTACTAAGTATTCCGCAAAAGTAATGTAATGTCTATGTACGTTAAGCTTCGGGTCTCTACACTCACACTATTGACCTCAACTCTTTGGGAACTCCCTTGAATGATATGACCCATTTCGGTCTACACGTCTAATACCTACTAATCACTACTATAGACTATGTCGCCTGATGTCTAATAGTGGCTATGACTGTCAGTGCCTACTCTGCTAGGAAGCTCTCCACAAGAAGGAATCGTTCTCCACTCCTGCCTGAGAACAGATGCTGAGAGACACCATGGATGCCCTGATCTCCCATCTAAGTCCCTGATCAATGGTGTGGTCCCTAAAGAATGGGTTCTGCACGATGTATGTTGAGTAGTAGGATAGTTTTGTAAGCCTTTAAAAGTACTCTACCCATCACATGACTCCATAATGTAGATAATTTATCTCATGTATTCCCACTGAGTTCCAGGTCATGGGGAAGAAGTCATCTCTGAAAATTTGTATTAAGATAGCCCAAGAGAGGGTCACCTCATTATGAGTTTGAATTATCAGGCTCCACCATCTCCATGCTGACCCTGAAGAAGGATCAAAGATAATATCACATTTTGGTCAAGTGGATTCCTCACTATGTGAATGACTTGCATCAACACCTACATCTAATCCTCAACATCTTGAGGGTATGTCTCTCTCTTGAACCATGTTGGTCTATGTCTCTGGAACTCTTACATGGTATTGAGCATGTGTGTGTCCTCTACCAGTAATTCCCATAGTAACTATCGATCAAAGTTTATTGTAACACGAGTTCACCACCTGGAGGGGATATCTCTAGAACTTGTCCCTGAACTGACACCTCTTCACTAGTCAGGTTGTCCTCACCACCAAGTATCTGAATCCTGGATGGTAGCCCACATGGAGAAAACTTGAAAATGATCTAGATAGACCATTGTTAATAGATTATACCTAGTCAGACAGAGCAGACCATACATACCTTGGAGGACATACTTCATTCTTATGTCCTTGATATTGGTACTAGTTGGTAAGACCACCTACCACTAGTAGTGTTTTCATAAAACAACATAAATCAATTTAAAATGAAAATTAAATAGTTTGAGTCCTTGCACGGTTGGTTATGAAGATCACCTCTATGCTGGACAGACCCAGGGGAGTCCACACTCATGGGTCTAGATTTGGTATGGGATACCACTATGAAGGTGTAGATCATCTAGAAGTGGATTAGGACGACACAGAGTAGATTGATATCATATGTTTATAGGAGATATATCTCCATGATGTTTGAGGACAGGGACAATGTTTTCCTTCGGGTCTCACCCTGATGAGGATTTTAGAGATTTGGTTGGGGTGGAAAGTTATGTCTGAGGATCATATAACCATTCTAAATTTATAGAAGAAGTGTTGTGGTGGCATACCCCCTAGCTCTTCCCCCATAGATGCAATAGGTGCATGATACTTTTCGTGTATTGTAGCGGAGGAGGTACAAGCATGATCCCCTGCACATCATCGACTAGGGAGAGATGGACATTGACGATGGGGCGGAATTTGTGGAGTTCCAAATGGAGATAGAGGATCAACATGAGTGATCCCTTCATGGATTGTAGATTCTTCTTGTTCACATTCAGTGGAAGTAGGGGAATCATTAGGCGGGAAAATGGGAGAAGGAGGCTCAAATTTTTGTTTAGTACCCTCATTTGATTATATATCATTTGTTTTGGATTACGAGGATGTGAATCCCAAAAATAAAGTATTAATATAATGTATAGGAAATTTCATGTAATTTTATTAAATTTTATGGAATTATTTTGAGACCATATGCTTTGACAACACTTGATTCTGAGGCTCGGTGAGCCTAGAATTAAATTTTGATCTTTTTTTAAGATCAATTAAGAAAACTTGAGAGCGAGGTTTTTTATATTTTAAAATATTTATCATAACATAAAATATGGGGGCACCATTGAATTCATAAGTTAGGATTCACATAATGTTGACCAAACTTTGATTGATAATGATTGATCTGAAATGCTATTTTTTTTGGAATTTTCTAAAAAAATAAAAAAATTTAAAACGTTTTTTTATTTGTTTTTCGCAACATTGGGTGGTGGAAAAGTGGAACTGTGGTGAGAAGACAAAGCGGTGGAGATTCACATTAAATGAAAATCATTAATGTATCATAAATGTTTACCATAATTACACATTAAATTTAGAATAACATACACACTATTAAATAAATGAAACAACGTAACAACATGGCAATTCAGCGTAACAGAAACATGACGACATGTTTTCTATTAATGGGTTAATGAATTGGTTAAAGGAGGATCAATTGGTGGAATTCCTCTGATGAACCTATGGAATGAATTCTCTCTAATGATGAACAACAAACACCGGAAAATCTCTAGCGGTGTCAACACACCACAAATAACAGAACAAGAAAGAAAATAACGCCATGAAAAATGGAACGCCTACGAACGGACTGCTAAAATAATGAACACCTTTGAGGTAGTGGTTTTTTCTTTTATATTTTCCTATTATTAATTCTAAACAATTAATGTGGATCAACCCCTGAATTGGTTAATCCATGGATCACTCATTCTTGAGGGAAATAATATTTTTTAGGGTTTGGGATGGGATTATTTGATTAATTGTGAAAGAACCTCAATAGATTATTTCTTGTTTCTAAACCACTAACATTGAAGGAGTTGGCAAGCATGCATAGGGCCCGAGCCCCTCCACCATTTTCATTCTTTGTGGCCACATCATTAAAATAGAAGAAATGATTATTTGAGGCCATCATAGGTATGATGGAAGCCACCATGGTCCATAAGCACAAGCAGTGTGCATAATGGACCATGGGAGCGACTCGGTGGTTTGAGTAACAACCCCCTTGTGGTGGTTTGTGGTATAAATTGTGGGAGGGTTACAATGCTACAGAATAATCATCACAGTCGGCGCAGGACATGACGGTGCGACAGGAGCAGCCAGCCTCTGTACCGGTAGTTGGCGGCGGGCGTACGCAACCACTAGGTGCGAGATGTCTTTCTTGGAGATCATACATCATATTTTTCTAGTGGGTTGATTTATGTCCTATCCTTTTTGGTTTGGAATTCCTACTATGTATTTTGTTTCTCACCCAGGTATGAGCTCCGATCGCACATATTGTGTCTAGTGTAGATGACTGATGACTTGGCAGAGGAGTTAGTGGCCTAAGACCAGGTGGTGCCTAGTGAGATCATGTAGGCATGACGTGCTTCTAAAAAATCCAATAGCTACTCTACACATAACCATCAGGTAGGATTTTTATTGAATAGATTTTAAAGTTTCTATGTACTTTTTTAAGTTCAACTTTTTTTGGGTTTGTATTATGGACCATTTGACCTAAATTTGTTCTTTTATTCAATGATGGTTTAGTGCCATGAATTTTACCTTTCCAGCATTGGGACTGTAGGACCCTAGGACACCCTGAGAGGGGAGGGGTGAATCAGGGTGTCAACTTTTTCTTTTAAAACAAAGGATCTTGTTCCCACGTCGGTAGGAAGTGGTAAAACTTGTATGATAGATATGGTCAGTAATGAAACATTCACATGGAAAGAGATGACACCGCAATTTTCACTTTGTTCACCACTAAGGGCTACGACCAAGGAGCATACACCGACAGGTTGTTGAACCTACCAAAATCCACTATTCTTCACTAGTTGTGGATTACAATGGTTCGGGCACAGTCACTCTATCCTAGGATCACTGCCTTAACAAAGGTTCAGGGATAGCTCACTGCGTCCCTCGGGTCACTCCCGTTGACTCCCCCTGGCTCACTGCCTTTAGTGAAGTCCCACTCAGCTAATAGACATGAAGATCTTTTCAGTATATTTTCATTGAAGTCTTTGTCTCCTGTTCAAGATGAGAAAATTCTTGCATAAGAGTCAGGAGTTGATGATCTTTTGCATTCAATCTTCTTCTTTAGTGCAATAACTTAATGCACCAAATCTTCTTCTACTCTTCCTTTGATTCCCAATACCAACACCTGGGTGTATCGTTATATTTTCCACTTTTGGTGCATATCATATTTTATATGCACGAATCGCTCTTCTTCTATTCACAATGCACAACGAGGGTGTTAAACACCAGTCATGTGTGTGCGGTACAACTTCTCTTCATAAAACCAAATGGTTAACTTGTTCTTCTGTCTTCGCAAAGCAGATTTGAGAGCGATAAGCACATGTCAAAGGTCTGTGGGACCCCTAAATTATTCGCGCACCCTTCCCAGTGTCTTGCGCGTAAAATTAAAACCTTGCGTTTAAAAATACCTTTTGGCACGAAAAAGGATTTCCGCGCAACTCTTCTTTTTTGCACAAAACTTCCCTTTTTCACGCAACACCTTCTTTTTCACGCAACCCTTATTCATTTTGAACACCACTATATTACTCAATTTATCCGTTTCCCAGAGCTCGGGATTTGTCTAAGTTTCAAGCCTTGTCATCTGAGAGGGGTTCATATCATATTTATAAGCGTTTTTGATCCTGCGTGTAAAACCCCTTCCTGCGCGTAAAACTATATCTCAGTTCTTTTAATTACATGCACCTTCCTTTTATTCTCGCGCACTGCCTTGGTTTCTTGTGCATCTCATGACATTTCAAATTTTCATCTTTCTAAAGATGAATCATCTCTTGCGCATAAAACATCAAACCCAAATTTTGCGCACAACCAATTTTTCGTGCAAACATTTGATTTTCCGTGCACATGGAACGAATATATCAGATTTTTCGTGCGCCTCTTGCCTTTGTCGATTTTTTGTATTTCTGATTTGATACACCAATTGTGCGAAAAATTCACCAAGCTATTCTATGCACAAAATATTTCCACACACATTCCCATTTTTCCGCGCACAGCTCTAGTTTTTCGCACAGCCCATGCCTTTACCATTTTCAGCGTTCTGATTCTGAAACATTGTTTGTGCGAAAAACGTTCATCCACTATTTCATGCACCACGCTGTTTTTCGTGCCCAGCTCCAGTATTTCGCGCACATCCCTTTTTTTTCCGTGCACCACTTCCTCTTCGTGCACACCACCTTTTTTCATACAATCCATGTCTTCATTTTCCGATTTTGAGGCCCAAAAATTTTGAAAACACTAGGGAAACAACGCCACCTTCAATATTTGCTTCGGTCGTAATATTCATGTTTATTTTTGGTGAATTTACTTCTTCAACAAATCTTCTTCTTTCATCACGAACTCCACTATCGTGATATATATCCTTTGATAGAACAACTTTAGTATCATTATATGTGGAGACAATGTAATGTGCATGGCCATCGCAGAATTCCAATCCCTTCAATATTGTCTTCTTCATCAACCGTCATTCTCTACTTCATGCAAATCATACGATTCTGTTCTTCAATAAGTCTCTTGCATGGTTCTCATAAAATCATGAATAATTTCATGGTCTTCATCAAATCCCCATTCTTATTTAATCATCCTCAGATGGAATATGCCTCACCATTCATCACTGTTGTAAACAATGTGTCACCTTTGACACACATTCATTGAACTTATGATCAGTACAACAATAATATGAATTTCTATTCCACTATTTCATTGGATTACTTCTTGATCTCCTTCTTTTTGATCTTCATTGACAACTATTGACAAAAAATACAACCTTATACACAAAGTGGTCCCAAAAATCTTCCCCTTTGTATTTTTTTGTCAATATCTTACATATATTCTGAAATGAATTCTTCAATGTCAAAATGAGAATCTTCTCTTCAATCAACTATTATTTTCAAACTTTCATTTCAATTTCTCTCCCACTTATTGACAAGAAATACGAATCTCATGGTAGGGAGGGTATCAATCTATACATAAGCAATGTTTCATTAATCATTTAACTCTATGTCTATTTTACCAATGCTCGATGTAGAAAACAATATGATTTGATTTAGACAACAAGGTTTGCCATTATTCATAGATCATGATACCACATGAGATGAGAACTCATGTACATTTCCTTCAATGGTTTTCCACTTTCATTTTGGGTTAAAGAAATCTAACGTGATATGGAATAATCAACCTGAAACTCTTGCACTCTCACCAGAAAACATATCAAAAACATTCAAGTGCAATTAGCCGGATAAGTGGCCTTGGGGCACTTCCATTCTTCTTATGTAACTTATCAATTCAGTTACTCCCCCTTTGTAGAATGATCTTTGTTCGGATTAAACAAGGTTTAGATATTGATAAATGACATACCTTTTCCAATGACATGTTCTTCAAGAAATTTACAGAGTAATTTTCATTTAATACCAGCTGGAGTTGATATTGATTAAAATAATGATTTTGGAAGCTTATTCATTTTTCTCCCCCTCAAGGGAAACACTCCTCATCATCTTCATCAAGAGTGATCCTTCATCATCTTAATCATTGAATATCAATTGATGAATATTCTAGGGATTCAAACGCCTTTAGATTAGCTATTAAGAGTTGAAAGCATTCATTTCTTCTAAGGTTTTCCCCCTAAGAGAATGCTTCAACTTCAATTCCCTTCATTATTAGCACAAATACAATACACAAATGATTAAGGTAATAAGGTGGTTCCTCCTTGCTTCATCAACATGAGCTGCATGGTTGAGGTTCTTTTCTCAACCATGTTACCCTGTTCACTCCAGTCTTCATGACTGCACATTTGGACATATGCTCTGACATGTGTTGATGTTGCATGGATCTCTTCACATTCTCTTCTGATTTGTATGGAGAATTGTTCTTCTTAACAGCCATCATTAATGATACATTTTTACTCCTCTTAAGGACTTCTTCTTGATCTGGTATTAAGGTTAGACAACCTTTGGCAATGTGACCATATTTCTTTCATCTCTTACACAGAACTTCTTTGACACGCGTGTTTCTCTTGGTTTTCAATCTCTCCTGCACTCTGTCTTCATCATGTGAATGTTTTTCGTTTCCTTTCTCAGCAGCCTTTTTCTTTTCATCTTTAGGTTTCCTCATTCTTTTCAAATCTTCTGGCCAGATGACCAATATGTCATTTGGATCTATTGCAGCTGGTTTGGATCTTCCACATGGGTTCATCGGAGTTTGATCTCACATAGTTCTTATTTTGGATGAATGAACCTTCAATTTCATGGATCTAAAATCCTGGGTCTTCTCAGCTTCCCTGCTTGAGAACTTCTTGGGGAATTGTGTGTTCACAACATTCTTCTGTTTTCATTCCAAGGTTTCTTCTTTATACTTGGTCGGTATTGGAGGTCAACCATTCTTGTCAACATAGAATGCATGTTTAGATGAGCATGTACAAACCATGTGACCATTGTAGTTGCATACATCACAGATGTTATCAAGCGTTCCAAATATATTTGCTGTAAACAGATGCTTCTGAACCTGCAGATGTTTCTTCTTCTTCTCTGGATTTCTTCACTTTGATATAGGCTTTCTTTGTGCTTTTTCATGAAAGGTATTGTACCAACAATATAGTGCACAGTTCCCAAATCATTTACAGCACCAACATTGACCCAAAAATCTTTTCTTATTTTTATCTTTTGTATGTGGTTGTTAGGCCTTCTTCTTAATTTTTGTGCTCTATTTGAGGATCTGACTTCCTCCTTTTTCTTCCCATCCACCCTAGCCATGGTGGTAGGTTTCTTGTCCTCACCTTCCCTCATCCATACATGTTTAGAATTTTTCTTCCAGCCTGCACTGATTGTGGGAACGTATTTAGAAACATGAGTACAAGATGATTTGGATGGTACCATCACTTTCTCAGTTGCTTGGGATAGATCAATGAGTGATGTCATGATATTCATATCCCCTGTTGGAGGTATTTTAGCATTAGTAACCTCCAATGAACATTGAGTACTAGAATATCATGTTTCATTCTTTTATGAAGTCTCAATATGTGTCTTCTCAAGATTTTTCAATTGGGCTTCCAATTTTTGACTTTAAATATTGAGGATTATCTTCTGATCTTCAATCATGATCAGATTCCCTTCACAAGTATTCTTCAATATTTCAACCTCATATTCATGCGTCTTAACTTTGTTCTGTAAAAAAGAGTCAAGTTATCTTAATCTCGTGGAAGTTTCTTCCAAACAAATACTCTTGACTTCAGTGCTCTTCTTCAGCTCAGCTTCAAGTGCATGAATCTTTTCTTTTAGAGTATTACTGACTCCCTCTATTTATTCGAAAACATTAATCTGTTTGGTGAGCTTTAAGCATTCAATAATTTTTCCTTCCAAGCCCTTTTCCAAATTATAATCTTATCTTTACAATCGATTGATCTTAGCCTACATGCATTGAACTATTCTAAAAACAGGAGCAACTATTTTTTCAAGAATATCACGCATATAGCTTATTAAATTTTCATGATCACTTCTTATAGAAGTGTCTTCCTTTCCTAAGGTAGGAACCTGAGCCACTTGATCGATACTTTCCAAGCCCAATATTTCTTCATTATTGGAAGGTCATGGAGAACCAGATACTGCATCTTATTTGGATATCAGGGACTTCTTCAACTGCTTCTTCACTTTATTTTTCCTATTTGTCATGGTCTTGCTGGATGTAGGCTTCTGCTCAGAAATGACTGAGTCATTATCAAGACTGATCTTCATTGTTGACATTAGTAAAGAAACTCAAATCCTCTTCTGAATAGGATTTTTGTATAGTATCCAACATACGTGAACCTTTCCCTCTGATATGACTTGTAGGACCCCAGGACACCCTGAGAGGGGAGGGGTGAATCAGGGTGTCACATTTTTCTTTTAAAACCAAGGATCTTGTTCCCACATTGGTAGGAACTGGTAAAACCTGTATTATGGATATGGTCAGTAATGAAACATTCACATGCAAAGAGATGACACCCCAATTTTTACTTGGTTCACCACTAAGGGCTACGTCCAAGGAGCATATGCCAAAAGGTTGTCGAATGTACCAAAATACACTATTATTCACTAGTTTTGGATTACAATGGTTTGAGAACAGTCACTCTGTCCCAGGCTCACTGCCTTTACAAAGGTTCCGGGATAGCTCACTACGTCCCTCGAGTCACTCTCATTGAATCCCCCTGGCTCAATGCCTTTGGTGAAGTCCCACTCAGTTTATAGACATGGATGTCTTTCAATAGATTTTTATTGAAGTATTTGTCTCCTGTTCAGCATGAGACAATGCTAGCATCAGAATCCTGAGTTGATGCTCTTTTGTATTCAATCTTCTTATTTAGTGCAATAATGGAATGCACCAAATCTTCTTCTTCTCTTACTTTGATTCCCAATACCGACACCTGAGTGTATCATTATATTTCCATCTTTCTATGCATATCTATGTTTAGATTCAAGAATCGCTCTTCTTCTCTTCGCAATGCACAAATAGCATGTTAAGCACCAGTTATGTGTGTGCGGTACAACTTCTCTTCGTAAAACCATATGGTTCACTTGTTCTTCCATCTTCGTAAAGTAGATTTGAGAGTGCTAAGCACCTATCAAAGGTCTGTGGGACCCCTAAATTTTTCGCGCACCCTTACCAGTGTCTTGCGCATAAAATTCAAACATTGCGCGTAAAAATACCTTTTGGCGCAAAAATGGATTTTCGCGTAACTCTTATTTTTCACGAAAACTTACCTTTTTCGCATTACACCTTCTTTTTTGCGCAACCCATCTTCTTTTCGCGCACTACTCTATTCCTCAATTTTTCCACGGGCCAGAAATCTGGATTTGTCTAAGTGATGAGCCTTGTCATCTAAGAGGGGTTCACATCATATTTATAGGCGTTGTTGATCCTGCATGTAAAACCCCTTCCTGCCCGTAAAACTGTATATTAGTTCTTTGAATTATGCGCACCTTCCATTAATTCTCGCGCTCCGCCTTGGTTTTTTGCGCAGCTCATGACATTTCCATTTTTCATCATTCTGAACATGAATCCCCTCTTCCACGTAAAACATCAAACCCACATTTTGCGCACAACCTATTTTTCGCACAGACATTTGATTTTCCACGCACATGGAACGAACATATCATATTTTTTGCATGCCACTTGCCTTTGCCAATTTTCTATATTTCTAATTCGATACACTTCTTGCGCGAAAAATTCACCCACCTATTCTGTGCACAACATTTTTCCGCGCACATTCCCATTTTTCCGCACACAGCTCTAGGTTTTTGCGCAGCCCATGCGTTTACCATTTTTCAACGTTCTGATTCTGAAACATTGTTTGCGCAAAAAACATCGCTCCACTATTTCGCACACCACGCTGTTTTTCGCGCCCAGCTCAAGTATTTTGCACATAGCCCTTATTTTCCGTGCACCACTTCCTCTTCGTGCGCACCTACTTTTTCATACAATCCATGTCTTCATTTTCCTATTTTGAGGCCCAAAGATTTGGAAAACACTAGGGAAACAGTGCCACCTTCAATACATGCTTCGACTTTAACCTTCATGTTTCTTTTTGGTGATTTTCCTTCTTCAACAACTCTTCTGCATTCATCACAAACTCCATTATCGTGATATATATCCTTTTATTGAACAACTTTAGTATCCTCATATGTTGAGACAATGTAAAGTGCATGGACATCGCAGAATTCCAATCCCTTCCACATTGTCTTCTTCTTCAACCGCCATTCTCTAATTCATGCAAATCATACGATCCTGTTCTTCACGAAGTCTCTTGCCTGGTTCTCATGCAATCATGAAGAATTGCATGGTCTTCATCCAATCCCCATTCTTATTTAATCATCCTCATATGGAATATGCCTCGTCATTCATCACTTTTGTAAACAATGTGTCACCCTTGACACAGGTTCTTTGAACTTATGATCAGTACAACAATCTTCTGAATTTCCATTCCTCCATTTCATTGGAGAACTTCTTGATCTCCTTTATTTTTATCTTCATTGAAAATTATTGACAACAAATACAACCTTATACACAAAGTGGTCCCAACAAGGACATGGTTGTTTGTGTGTTCCTATAGGTACATAGAAAAATGTATCCCACATTCATGTTGACACGAGCCCTGGGGGATGGTTCATACCATTATAGTATTAGAGCAGGTCAGTTCAACCTCAACGACCTAGAGTTTGTCATTTTTATTTTGGGAAATAGTGTTAAATGTTCATATATCGACATTCATATTTTAGGAGACTAGTGTTGGTGAATTGGATGGAGTATCCATACACCAGGACCTTGAATTTTTCTTTTTGGATCTATACAAAAAAACACTGGCTGCATGAAACATATATGATTTTTGTGTTTCCTAATGTTCATTTGGACTTAGAGTCATCTCAGTAGGTTAGATCTATTGACCATGGTCCATCATGATGCATTTTTGGATGCCTCCACGTGGACGACCATCCATGATTCTGATACACGGTCATGAGGATAACATGCCTAGCGATGAGGTGTCGATCCATGGACCAGTTCTAGAGATAGAACCAATGGGTGGTGCACCAGAGTTACCACCACCCATTGATCGGACGTTACTACTGGTGTTACCGATAGAGGACGTACACAAACTCAGTACCTTTCATGTGTTTGAAAGGCAGATACCTCATAGGTTTATGGGAGAGACAATTCCTTTGGCCGTTGAGGACGGTCTGGAGGTGGTGACATGGTACATCCGCTTAGTGAGGATGTCACTTGACTGAATGGTGATCGTAGATCTGCACCTTATTTCGGGTCTGATAGGAAAATAGCAGAGCCTAATGATTCAGACTCATGAGGAGGTAAGCCTCTCCTGGGTTGACTTCATGTGGATATTCTGAGAGGAGTTCTTCCACATGACCTTTTGCTTAGTGCACATACAGAAGCTGCATCGCCTACAACAAGGAATCATTAAAATGTATGAGTAGTCTGTGAGGTTCACAGACCTCTCTAGCTACTCTATAGACATGTTATGGGACCCTTTCTTTAGGTCCCAGACCACTGAGTATGGACTGTGACAGGATATCATGTTGTTGATGATTTCCCTCAGTATCTCCACTCATTATGGAGTGCTAGAGCGAGCTCTTCTAGTAGAGAGCTTCCTTGTAGAGTAGGTTCCAACGTTTGGAGCTACCACCAAGTGACAGGTGGTCAATTCATCCATGATGGGTAGTTGACAGATAAAACAGAGGTCAATGAGGTCCAGATCATATAGTGGGAGACCCCATGATACATGATTGGTGGTGTGAGGCTACTAGGGTAGTGGGGGTCAGCAGAGGAACATGGCATGCTACTCGTATCGTAGGTTGGGACACATGGCTCATGACAACTAGAACCACCAAACATATGATCATCAGATGGTCTAGGGACCACCACTGCATAGGTAGAGGTTTGAGAGGGGAGTTCCATAGGGCGACAGATGTGGCAGGGGAGAAGGCCAAGCGGCAGGTAGTGGAAAAAAGTTTGATGTGTTACCACCACCACTCCCATGTGTTTCACTATAGGTTTAGGGCGACATCGGACATGGGTGAGGCCTACTTCAGAAGATTGAGTCCTACGACCACGGTTCCCCAGAGATTATTAGAGGTACGATCTGCGTCTTGTCCAACTTATCTACAGTTCGTATAAACATAGGTTCTAATCACTCTTTCTTTTCCATAGACCTCATTCGATTCATAGAGATTCTAGTAGATCTGTTGGATCGATCTTTATATGATTACACTGTGGTTCTATTAGTGTGATATTACTCTAGGTGGCAAGTTATTTGGATGAGATCTCCTTGTACTGGCGTCGAGGCCTTACAACATCATCATGGGTGTGTACTGGTTATCTACAGTCCATGCCCAGATCCACTGTGTTATCCACAAAGGTTTGGTGTTTCCATTATGATGGGAAAAGGTTTTCATTCACTAGAATAAAGGTTACATTTACATCATAGACAGACATTCTCATAGGAGGGTGCAAAAAATCACTCACCATTTGGGTAGACTCACTCTCACTACATTGGAAAAGTGGTGATTGAGATTTCACGTAGTAGTGGGCGAGTACGAAGACATATTTCCTAAGGATGTTCCGAGACTACCTCCTCATAGGGAGGTTGACATCTACGTCGATATTTACCAATACACATCACTGATGTCCACATTGGAATATCAAATGGAACCCATTGAGATTTTTGAATTGGGGGTATAGTTGGAAGACATGTTGGATAATGACTTCGTGAGGCCCATTTTTTTTCGAAGGGCCTCCCCAATAATGTTTTCCATAAAGGTTGACAGGATATTGAGGCAATGTGTGGACTTCAGGTGCCTAAACTGGGTGACTATGAAGAACAAGTATCTGCTGTCCTGGATTGATGACCTCTTCGATCAGCTGAAGGGAGTGAGGTGGTTCTCAATGATTGAACTCAGATTATGATATCATCCACTTTGGGTATGGGATGCAGAAATAATGAAGACAACCTTTATATGAAGGTATAACCACTATGAGTTTTTGGTGATGCCTTTCAGTGTGACCAATATCCCTAAAAGTGTTCATGGGACTCATGAAAAGGATATTGTAGCCTTACATTGACCATTTATTTGGTTTTCTTTGAAAACAACCTGGTTTACTCAGCGTTGGATGAGGAGCATGCTAAACCCTAATGGATAGTTCTGGATACAATTTGAGATCACAAAAAATAAAGTAAGATCTTGAAGTTCCAGTTCTCGATTCTAGAGTTACAATTTATACGACACATAATAATAGAGGATACAGTTGCAGTGGATCTAGAGAAGATAAAGTCAGTGCCTTCTTGGGAGCCCCCTAAGAGCGCGACTGGGGTGCGATGATTATTGGGGTTGGTTGGATACTAATAGAGGTTCGTGCATGAATTTTCCAGAGTAGAAAGGAACTTATTGACATTAAAAAATAAGGGAAAATGAATCATGTGGACAGAGAGGTGCCCACATATTTTTGAGGATCCAAGGTGGAGACTGACGAGTACCCCCCCCCCCCTTGAGACATCCATAAGAGGGCGTTGGGTATGTGTTCTTCTACGATAAATCAGAGACCCAAATGAGTTGTTTCCAGATGAAGGAGCGAGTAGTGATCACGTATGGATCCTAGAAGTTGAGGTATCATGATAAGAGCTACGCGCCCCATGACCAGGAGTTAGCAATAGTGGTCTTGGACTTGATGATTTGGTGACACTACTCAATGGGTGAACAATTTACTGCCTACTATGACCACAAGAGTATTAGTTATATCTTCTAACAAAAGGACATGAACATGAGGTAGCGATAATGTCTAGAGTTCCTCTTGAAATATAACTTTTATATAGTCTATACTCCTTGGAAGGGGAACGTGGGGGCAGACACACTCTGCATGAGGTCTGGTCTGCAGCTAGTGAGTGAAGTGATAGAGTTGTTATTCATGATAAAGATATACTTCATGGATAATGATGGAGAGGTATAACTTCAGTCAATTATGGTCAGTCCCCCACTCTTACATTGAGTTATGGAGTCACATCTTGTGGATGTTGACTGTGAGGACCAATGTGCTCAGTTATCCTCAGAACAGGCTCCTAATAGATTTTGGAGAGGTGGGAAGAAAACAATCTTTATCAAATAATTCCACATAGTACTAGTGACATTTCATGAGTAGGTGTTGAGGGAGTTCTATATATCCCCATCAGTGGTACATCCTGGAGTGGAGACAATGTACCACGATTTTCGATGTTAGTAATGGTGGCCATGGATGGAGAATTTTGTGTAAATATTTGTTTAATTATTCCTCACTTGTTAAAAAGTGAAGGTCGTGCATCAGATTCTATATGGCTTGGGAGAACCACTTGAGGTACAAGAGTGGATGTGGGATAGTATCTCGATTGAATTTGTGATGGGGTTAGCAGACATGTCTTGGGTCCATGATTCTATCTGGGTGATCATCGACTGGCTCACCAAGTCCGCTCTCATTCTTTCCATCTAAGAGTAAGTAATGTTAGGGGTATTGAGATGCATCTATGTCTAGGAGATAGTGAGACTTTATAGGGTGACATTGATGGTCATCTCAGACAGTGATGCATGCTTTACATACGAGTTGTGGAAGGGAATACATGATGTGTTCGGGACTCAGTTGTTCTTGAGCACAAACATTCACCCACAAACAGATGGTCAGATAGATCAGACCATACAGACCTTAGATGACATGATTCATGCATGCATCCTGGATTTTTTTCATAGTTGTGAGGACCACCTCTCATTTGTGTAGATTTCATACAACAACATCTTTCAATCCACCATTTTCATGGCATCGTTTGTGGCATCGTACAAGCGGCCAAGCAGGTCAACTTGAATGACCCAAGGGAGTCAGCACTCATAGATCTAGAGTTGGTACAGGCTACCACTGATAAGGTGAAGACCATCAATGAATAGTTGATAACTGCACTAATTAGATCGAAATTTTATGATGACATGATTCAGAGACCCTTGGAGTTCGATGAGGGTAACCATGTTTTCCTTCAGGTCTTACCTAGATGGGGATTGCAGATATTTGGAAGAGGCTACAAGTTATCTACATGGTTCATTGGACCATTCCATTTCATAGCATAGGTGGCAAGGTGGCGTACCACATAGATCATCCCCCACAGATGCACTGGGTGAACGTTGATTTTCATGCTTCACAACTGATGAGGTGTGTGAATGATTCTTCACACCTCATCGACTGGGGCATGCTAAACATTGATGATGGGGAGGCGTTAGAAGAATTCCCTATGGAAATATAGGATCTATAGGAGTGAGTCATTCATGGAGGGTTTATTTCTCAAGTGCATGTTCGGTGGTAGTAGGGGAATCTCTAGGAGGGAACAATGGGGCATGAGGCTCAGATTCATGAATAGTACCACCAATTTTTTCTTTAGCCTTGCATTGGCTTACGAGGGCATCAAGCCCAAAAAGGGGGAGTAATGTAATGAAATTTAATTTCCATGTAATTATTTATTAAATTATATGGAATTATTTTAAGACCATATGCTTTGACAACACTTGATTCTGAGGTACGGTGAGGCCAAAATATGATTTTTAACCTTTTTAAGACTATATTAGTAAATGATTGAGTAGGTTTTTCTAAAATTTAAACCACTGCTCAGATAAAAAATTTGATGGCACCATTGAATTCAGAATCTTGGGATTCACATAAAATTGACCTAATTTGACCTGAAAGGGTTGATCCGAAAAATTAATTTACAAAATTTTCATAAAAAATAACTGAAAATGTTATTTTATTTGTTTTTCCCAACCGTTGGACAGTGGCACGGCAGCACTGCAGTGTGATGAAAAAGTAGTGACACATCACATTAAATGAAGCTCCTTATGGATCATAATGGTGAATCGTAACAACACATTAAATGTTGTGTAGCAGATATTCTATTTCATAAATGAAACATAATACAGACATGGCAATGTAAAATAACAGAAACACTACGACATGTTTTTTTAAAAGTTTAACGCGTTGCTGAAAGTAGGATCAATTGATGGAATTATTCTGACGAACGTACGTCGAGAATTCACCCCAATGAAAATGATGAATACCAGTGTATTTCCAGTGACTTTGATGAACCTAAAATAACAAAATAAAAAATACAAGAAATCCAATGGTACTTCAACCCATGCGGACATACTTCTTCAATGAAGAACACCATCAAGGTATGGGTTTGTTTTTTGTTTTATCTTTTCTTATTCATCATTCTAAACAATGGAAACTGATCAACCCACAAACATGTTGATCTGTGGATCTAAAATTATTACAAGAACGAAATATTCTTGTGATTTTTCACTATGATTATTTGATTAATTTTGATATAACGTAAAACCGTTATCCCTTGTTTTAAAAACCCTAACGCGGAGGGTAAAAGTCAACACAAATAAGGCCCGATCCCCTCCACCATTTTCATGTCTTCATGGACACATCATTGAAATGGTGTCGAAGAGGATTTTTGTCCATCTAAGGTAAGATTTTATCTTCTATAAGTCGTAGGCCCAAGCGGTGGGAAGAACAAACCTCTACAACGGACCCAGTGGTCCACGGAAGAACCCGTTGATGCGCCGAAAGAAGTACCACATATGGCTCAGGCCGCGATGGTGGGATAGAAGCAGCCGACCACCATGATGAAATCTGGAAGTGGTCTGACACAACCACTCGGTCATGTCACACATGGAAAGGCCACAATCAACTGACTGTAATAGAAGACGTGGCCCCACAGATGAAGTGTGGGGCAAGGGGCTGACGCGGCTTCCATCTGCGTCCCTTCGAGGTAAGATCCCATCCTCCTACGACGGACCGGGCAGGACACAGGCTGCCCCATCGAGCTAGGTTGGACCTAGACTAAGCTATATCAATGATAGGTCGATGGACCGGGGTTGGGTCTGGTCAGTCCGACTAGGTCAGATCGGACCTGAACCCAACCGACCCCTTTTAGGAAAAACACCAATATCATTCAAACTGGGCATCCAATTGATGAGCTATTTGTGGCATTGGAACCCTCACGAAAAGAAGGATATTTTAGAATACTACATATTGAATTTCATAGATGTTTAAATATGATTAATGATTGGAGGATAAGTTCCCTAGAAACAAGCAGACTATGTGATGAAACTCAATGGTTGGCTGAGACATGAAGACTACTAACAAACGACCCTCTATAGACCAACTAAGATGTCATAGTTGGAAGATTATCTATGTGACCTTGCAAGACCATGATAGGGAGAGGATATATGTAACACGGTAGACCTATGATACTTGAAAGGAGGAGTACCATAGTTTGGACTTGGTTGGATGCAGCTTTGTGTGACCCGACATTCCCACATTGGGGAAGGGCACTGTGTGATCCAGCATGCCCATGGTACCTACGAAGGATGAATACCACATCAGTAAAAGGTTAGTGGGATGCATATCTATTTTACATACTATTCCCACTATAATCAATAAGGAGGAGTTTTCAAGAAGCCCCGGTGTTCGATGATATGTCTGTTGGTTTTACTTTCTTACTCTTGATTATACCTGTTGTGAGTTGTCTTTCTTCGTGATCTAGCTTCGTGATAATACTTCATGGCTTTCATGAATATTTCTTTTTGTTGTATCCTTGTTCATTTGAGGCCCGTACTAATTATTTTGTACTCACACCTGCACGGGCTCCACCCACATGTGTTGTGTCAAGTGTAGATGACTAACGACTTCACATAGGACATGGTGTCACATGACCATGTGGTTCCCAGTGAGATCAGGTAGGCATGATGTTCTTATATGTCATCCAACAGTTACATTAAACATACATGTAACACCCCAAGCATCCATGGTATGTTTCTCTTTGAATAATACTATAGCGTCTGTTGTACGCAACTTCGTGTTCTAACACACCACAATCAATCAAACTAGCCGTTATGAATAGTAATACCCACTGTTTGGAATTTTATAAATTTTATCTTTCAAAATGGACTTCATTTATGGATTTTGAATATCAAAATTATTTTAGGGTGATTTTTTGGTAATTTTCTAATAACATTCATATTTTGATGAATAGTGAAAATTAATAAATTTTAATTAAAAACAACTTTTTTAATCGATATAATTAATAGTGATAAATTATGTATTTGAATGATTTGGAAGTGTAATTAGATTATTTGTTTATCATTTAATACAATTTTATTCATTATAAGTAATTTCACATTTAAATTTTACATAAACAAGTGTCAATCTTTTGGTAGTTATTATTTCATAAAAACACGCTTTTTGTTTTGACAACGGGAATTAATTTTAAATTAATTTATGCCAATTATGTGTTTTGAATTTAGAAAAATGGATTCCATATTTGGAATCAAGAGGTACACATTTTTTAAATAGGTAATGTTTATTTTTAGACATTTTGAATAATTACTTCGGTAACTATCTTATTTACCATGGTTAAAGGGTAAATAAGGTAAATAAGGGTAATAAATAATATGATAATAATATTAAATTACTCTAACATGTGTCCTAACCTTATTGGATGATACATTTAAAACCATGGTCATCTTTGGGTCTATTTTGGGACCCCATAGAGCCACATGTTTGTTATAATGACACTTTATATTTATTAAGTTAATGTAAATAGAAAAATAACATAAGCATATATCCATTAGTAAAACAATTTTTACATAGGGTTATACATGTTATATCTTTGACAATAAATATTCACTAGAAATATATAGCTATTTCCTAAATAATTCTATTTTATTTATAATTATATATATATTTAACAATTAATATTATTTATTACACAATGATGACACATTATTTTCATTATTAATGAATGGACCAATTAAATGATATTATAAATACTAAAATAAATATAATTAAAATGTTTTGATGCCATAAAATTTTTTTATCGGTGACTATGAAATGTTAGGGTTGATTAAATGTGATTAGTTATAATTAATAAAGTTGTTATGACTTTAACAAAAATCAATTATTATGTAATCTCAAAATTGACATAAATTAGTTTTTAAAACAAATACAATATTATTGATTGATATAATATTCATAAATGTCTAAGGTTTAGCAAAATTTCATATATAATATTATATGTGACATTAATTAACCTATTTGTGTCCTCTTGGAATTATATAGTATGTTTATTAACTTGATAATATAAAAATATAAAGAGACATGGTAAATGTCAAACTATTTAACTAAGAGTTAAATCTAAAAATTAAGGTTAATATAGTGACCCAAACCTCACTAAAATATATTTTTTGAGTGATTTTTGACCCATACTCACCTTATACATTAAATAATAAATGTTTGGTGCCATTATAAAGAAAAATTATTTTATTATGAAATAATATTTCTAGCTTTTCCTAAGGTGCCCCTCACCCCTCTTATAAAAGGGCACTCCCCCTTCCCTCCAATTCAAACCTTCAAAGCCATTTGGATCGGCCAAAATCTTCCCAAATAACCTCTCAACTATACTCCCATTATCCAAGAGGCCTTACTTTTGTAAGAAATGCATTTAAAAGAGCCATTTTGATCAAATCAAAAGGAATAACCCGAAGAAGAGGTAAATATCTCACCACCTCATTCAAGATCCTTTCTTCTTCCACAACCTTTATCTTTATTGTTTCCATTCTAAAATAATAAATAGATTATCTTCTATATACTGTTATGTTATTACAAATATGGTAAAATAAAATTAATTATTCTATCCATCCTTTAAATGACATGTCACTATACGTGCGCACGTACGGGTTACCGTCTCCATGTCATGGTGTAATTGTTATTCAATACATTATTATTTGGATAGGAATAATGATGATGTGTAATTGATGTAAATAAACAATATAACATGATATTGATTCTGTAGATATGATATAAAATCCAATTATATGTTATTTTAATAACAAAAGAATGATATTGTCGCTCGTGCGTACATATAGATTACCGTCTCCATATAGCGATTAGATTCATTCTTCATCATATCCATTCAAGATTAATTTTCATTAGATGACTAAAAATAATTTTTAAATACTTGATATTATTATGGATATGAATAAGATACATTCCATACTTAACAAATATGACTTAGATAAAAAATAATGTAATGATAAATGAATCAGTTAACAACTGAAACAACGATAATACTAAGATATTATTAACAAAGAAATGTTAAAAGATCATATATGATATCATATTAATATATATGATTCTTGTATAACATAATAAAAATTATTTCACCATTATAAAGGCAGTTATCCTAACCTCAACCAAGGAAAAGTACAAGGTAATGGTTAATTTCACAATCTCTTTATTAACCGAGGTTGTTTTCCATAAGAATCTACTCAGTCCTCTTTATCATCCACATTGATGTTTCTAAAAAATGTATTTCAAAACATTTTTAATATTTAATATAAAATGGGTTAAATTCATTGATACCCTTATATGTTTTCAAAGGAGTATTTCTGTTATTTTCCAAAAAAGTACTTTTTGACCTTTTCGACAAATTTAATGTAAGAATGTTATTTTTAACTTATTTGGCGGGTGTAGCTATTTTCGGCCATTATAACGTCAAAAAATCATCCCTTAAAAGCTTATAAAAATATTTTCAAAATGAATGTTTTCTTTATAATTATGTGACTCTTAAATGATTTCAAAATAGAAAGAGATATTTCTCTAAAAAAGGTTTTTATTTTATCTATGTCAACATCCTTTGATCTATTTTAAGTTTATTTGAAGTTGATTTATTACGATACAAAAAATACATACTATATTGAAGGTTCTGTGATATGTTTTACAATGTATTTTCTATTTTTATACCATTCATTGTTTATGGTTAGAGTATTGACATTATGTATGCTAGTTTTAATATGAATTTATAAGGTATATTTCAACCTTTTCATATTAAAAATGTATTGGACATAGTAAGTGATGGGTGGAGACCTCTATAACTCCTCGATGCATCGGTAGGTATCATGAGACAACTAGATATGTAATTGGATGAGGCCATTTCCCATTTTGATATGTGGTTTTGGCTGAGGGATTAATCATTTTTAGACGTCTTGGTCGAGGCCTTGACCAAATGTTTCAGAATGTCCGACATTATACATTCCATCATTATGAAAATAATATTGATGGTTCATGTGGTCATTCGACTAGTTTAATACCCATGATTATGTTTTATTATGGAATTATTTACTCTGTTCATACTCCTACCATAAATGTATTCATGGTTATTATTGGTAAAGGCATGTGGTTTCAATAATTCACCATTCTAAATATTTATGTTATCTTTAGCTGTATTCCTTACCCTTACTTAGAATTTGAGCTCACCCTATTATTATGTTTCATTTTCCCAGGATACTAAGAAGTTAGTTATGAGTCACTTGAAGGAATAATCTAGGAGGCTTGGATGTTTTGAATAAAATAAATTCGGTTTGTATTTCATTTCATGTTTTAATGTTTCACTTGTGTTGAATCTTGTTTCCAATAATACTAAACTGATTGGTCTTTTGAGAAATGATTTCCTTGTGATCATGCCAATGTTATGTAATAATGCACCAACTCTAGGTTACTTGGTTTGGGGTGTTACTATTTTTATCAGAGGAAGTTTAGTACAAATCTTGGAAGCTATATTTAGATAAACTCTGATTAGAGCACATAGATCTAAGATGAAATTTGAGGATTAGTATAGAAGATCTTCCTATAATTTTGGTATTGTAGATATTTTGTGAGTTTTCTAATAAATACATCCATATATGGATATGAGCAGGTAGAGGCAGCTCTGGAATAGACATACTTGGGGGTAAAACTCAAAAACACAGCTCTGACCTAGACTCGAATAGGAACTGGTTCACAACAACGGGCCTTGCAACACTCTTGGTTACGAAACTCCTGGGGGATATGCTTAGGATAATTATCATTTTCATTATAAAACATTATGAAGGGTTTATGAGTATATACATCCTCAAATAAAACATTTTTATGATTATGGATTATATCCATAAACTGTTCAATTTATGTTATGTTTTTTACAAGATTGAATTTATGTATTGCGATTCATAAACTTATCTAGTGTATTCCATTGTTTAGAAATGGCCCCTAGTGGAAGGAATGGAAACTGTATCAATTCACTTACTCCATATAGGTATTTCCCCCTATTCAAGATAATTATAGTAGAGCTGGTGATACAACTAGTGTTAATCAGCTTATCACCATACTAGGACAACTCACTCAGGTTATGAATAATAACCTTACCCATATGGAGCACCCTGATCCACAACGTGGAGGATAAATGTAAGATCTCTTAATGAGGAAACAACCACCGACATTAAATTTGAATACAAATCCATTGGTAGTTGAGAAATGGATAAGTTCCCTAGAGAAAATATTTCCGGCTTTGGGGAGTAGTGAAAGGGAAAAGGTTTTCATGGAATTTTTTCACCTCACTAGATATGCTGATCAATGGTGGTCATTGATTCACAACAAAAAATAAGATGATGAAGAATAAAATATGGAATGGGGGGAGTTTAAACTGCTTTTCTTAGAGAAATAGTTTCTTCATGACCAACGAGAAGATATGGAAAGACAATTTCTCAGTCTGAGGAAAAAGATGGATGAGAATGTTGCAAAGTATGAGGATCACTTTTCAAGGTTATCAAGACTTACTGTAGATTATATTAAATATCCCATGATGTAAGATGGATCATTTATTTTATGGGTTAAAACCATTTCATCATCGAGATTTAGTATCACAATCATTCTCGTCAGACGAAGATATTGTGTCATGTGAAATCAAGATAGATAAATAATTCATGAAGTCTTACAACATTAAAGCAAAGAAAGAGAAGAAGTTATCATCTAGACACTCTGGGAAAGGAAATAAAGAAACAAGGAATAAGGGAAGAGTTGAATTTCCACCATGTTATAATTGTGGATGGAAGCACCCTAGTGCCTGTCTAAAAAGAAAAGGCATATGCTACAAATACGGATAGAAAGACAATATCTCAGCAGATTGTATGGGAAAGAAAGACACTACGAATATTCAATGCTATAACTGTAAGAAGATGAGACATTATGAAAATGAATTTCATAAGCGTTAGGTAAACATACCTAAGAAAAGGCTAAGGGATCAAGTCTATGCTTATGTGATCACTACTACTGAGGTTGAATCTCCACAAGATGTTATGGTAGGTAATTTAATGGGTTTCTCTTGTTTAGCCATTGATTTATTTGAATCTATATCATCTCATTGTTTCATATCATCCCAGTTTTCTAAAAAAATTAGATATTTTCAATTTGATTTAACATGGGAGTTGTCAGTAAAAACTCGTAAAGAAAGTATCATTACAACAGTGTTTTGTGAATCAATCCCCATTATAGCATATAAAAGTTCTTTCTCTACTGATATCATCATCATACCCCTGATTTAATTTGATATAATCCTCGGTATGGATTGGATTTCAGAGCAAAATGCGAATATTTATTGTAAGAAGAAAGATGATACAATTTTTGATGATGATGATAATGAACACATTATATTTACAAAAGAATCGTCACCACCTAATTTTTATCTAGATCCACCCCCAGTAGCTCAACTAAATTTAATTATCGGGGTTGAATAGAATGAAATAACTGTGGGTGAGTAAAGGAATGTTCAAATAAAGGATGTACCTACTGTGAGAGAATATGTTGATGTGTATCCAAAAGATTTACTTGGACATCCTCTAGAACGAGAAATTGAGTTTTATATTGATTTAATTTCTGGATCAAGGCCCATATCGAAGAAACCTTATAGAATGACCACTGTGAGATTGGTGTAACTAAAGATACAACTAGAGAAATTGAGTAATAAGGGATTTATTCTCACTACTTTTTCTCCATTGGGAGCCCTTATCCTTTTTGTTAAGAAAGAAGATGGATCTATGAGGTTGTGCATTTACTATAGGGATATCAATGCTATAACAATAAAGAACAAGTATCCATATGCTACGAAGATCATGAACCAGGTACGAGCATTACATGTTTACAGTAATGCCTTTTGGGCTGACTAATGCACCCTCTATTTTCATGGATCTAATAAACATAGTTTTCAAGGAATATATTTATGAATTTTTAGTGGTATATATTTATGATATCTTGGTATACTCCATATGCTACGAAGATCATGAAAACCACTTGCGCATTATCCTGAAGACTCTGAGAAGACATGAACTATATGGAATGTTTAGAAAGTGTGAATTCTGGCTTCAGGATATTTCCTTTCTTATCCATATTGTCTCTAAGGATGGAATCTATGTTGATCCTTCTAAGACAAGAGCAATCCAAGAATATACAACACCGATGAATATAACTGAGGTATGTCGTTTTATTAGATTAGAAGGTTATTATCGATGTTTCGTCCAATTTTTTTCCGGGTTAGCTAACCCATTAACAAAGCTCACACGAAAAGGGGTTAAATTTTTTTCAACAAAAGAGTGTGAAGAATGTTTTGAATAACTAAAGATAATATTAGTCAATTCTCCTATATAGACTCTACCATCGTGGAATGATGGGTTTGTTATTTAGAGTGATTCTTCAAAGAAAGGACTTGGTTGTGTCCTTATGCATAATGATAGGGTTATTTCCTATGCATCACGATAGCTAAAAATTCATGAGCAAAACCATCCTACTCATGATCTTGAGTTAGAAGATGTAATCTTTTCTTTGATGATATGTAGACACTATCTATATGGTGAAAAAATTTAGATTTATACTGATCATTAGAGTTTGATGTATATTTTCTCACAAAAAGTACTCAACATGAGGCAAAAGAGATGGATTGAAATACTCAAGGATTATGATTGCACGATTCAGTA
Organism: Viscum album; assembly: GCA_963277665.1. Classification (NCBI taxonomy): domain Eukaryota; kingdom Viridiplantae; phylum Streptophyta; class Magnoliopsida; order Santalales; family Viscaceae; genus Viscum; species Viscum album. The sequence goes on along the minus strand of CAUJRU010001517.1, from coordinate 99,324 downwards.
CCACCCGGGGAAGGCAAATAAGGTGGACGATGCTTTAAGTAGAAAGGATCATGGAGTTTTGAACAAGATGAGAGTTGAAATGGATCCTATTTTCACGGATCTAGTGAATATGGATATAAGAATTACAATGGAAGGTGAACCGTTTATACTTTTTAAAATGGTTGCAAAACCATATTTACTAGAATGGATAAAAATTTCTCAGGATGATGATGAGGAGTTTCAAAAGAAGATTAAAGCTGTGAATAACTGAAGATTGAGTGACATCGTATATGAAGATGGAATTTTGAAATTTGGGAAGAGACTTTGTGTTCCTAATATACCTAATCTAAAAAGAGAATTTTTGGATGATTCTCATAGTTAAAATTTCTCTATACACCCTAGGGGCTCCAAAATATATAGAGATTTGAAGGAACATTTTATGAGGGACAACATGAAGAGGGAGATTTCTGATTTTGTGTCAAGATGTATGGATTGTCAACAAGTGAATGTTGGAAGGTAACTGTAACACCCCAAGATTTTATGAAAAATATATTTTTTAATTTCATTAATGTCTTGTGTTGTATGCTACACCAAAAGGAGCTTGCACAACACGCATCCCTGACTTGGCTTGCATTACATGCAAGCACGACCTTCCATGATAGCGTGTGTTGTATGCAATACTAAGTTACACTAAACAATGATATGCTATTAAAATATTATTAAAACTAACCCTTATGAATAGTAATAAGCACTTTTTGAAATTTTGTAAATTTTGTTTTTCAAAATGGACTTTATTTTTTTGGATTCATAATATCGAAATTAGCTTAGGGTGAAATTTTGGTACTTTTCGGATAACTTTCATATTCTGATTAATAGTGAAAATTACTAAATTTTAATTAAAAACAACTTTTTTAATCAAAATAATTAATAGTGATACATTATTAATTTTAGTGGTTTTAAAGTATTTTTAGAATATATTTTTACAATTTAATACAATGTTTGTCATTGGATGTAATTTCACATTTAAACCATACATAAACAAGTGTCAATCTTTTGATAGTCATTATCTCTTAAGAACACGCTATTGGTGTTGACGACGGGAATTAATTTTTAAATTAATTAATGCAACTGATATGTTTTGAATTTGGTAAAATATACATCATTTTTAGTTCATAATATCAAATATATCTTAGGCCTAATTTTTGGTATTTTTCTGGAAACTTTCATTTTTTTATGAATAGTGAAACCACTAAGTGGTAGTTAAAAAAATGAATTTTTCATAAAACATAATTTTACCGCTTTTGTGAGAGGAATTTCAAAAATCAGAGAGACACAGTTGATGTCAGTAAGTAAAATGTGGTTCAATGAGATGAAAATATTTTTTTTGTGAATAGTAACTTTTTACTTTTATTTACCACGGTTAAAAGTAAATAGGGTAATTAAGGGTAAAAATGATATTATTATTACCCTAACACATGTCCTAATTCTATTGGAAAATTGTAACTCGACCAAAAACAACCCTAGGAATAAAATATGACCATTTAGGCCCACTTGGACTAGATTAGGATATTTATTATTAATTTATTTAAAGAAGGGTTAAAATAGTTAAAATCAATTTTTAATAAGTAAATTATTTTTAATATAGGGTTATACATAAGATAAATGCGACTATAAATACTCATTAGAAAGCTAAAAAAGATTTCCTATATAATTATATTTTATTTATAATTTTTAGACATTAAATAAATTAATTAATTTATGACACAACGATGATGCAGTAATTACCATAATAGTGAAAAATTATAATAATTGATATTATAAATACCCAAATAAATATAATTTGAGACTTTTTATGACTTAAACTAATTTTATAGGTTAATATTACATGTTATTATTGATTTAAGTAACTTGGTTCGAACTTATCATTCCGTTATAAATTCCATAAAAATCATGTACCAAATAGTGTCAAAATTGACATAAATTAGTTTTTAAAACAAATATTATATTATTAATTGTTATTTTATTTCTAAAAATCTATGTTTCGGCCAAATTACTTAGATAAGATTATATATATTAATAATAAACAACTTGGGGTTCGTTTGGCTTGATATAGTAAGTTTATTAACCATATAGTGTAAGAAAACAAAAAGACACGGTAAAAGTTAAATTATTTAACTTAGAGTTAAATCTAATTGATAAGGTTAAAATAATAACCTAAACTTGTCTAAATCATATTGGATGAGATTATTTCAACCCATCCCCACTTTAGATTCGAAATAAATCCCTTTGGAACCATTATAAACCGAATTTGACCTTAATATAAAATAATATTTTGAGATTTTCCTAAGGTGCCCCTCTCCTCCCTTATAAAAGGGAACCTCCTCCCTCTCCACCTCACACCAATTTGAGCATTCAAGATCAGAAAACCCCTGCCAAAATCTCTTATACTCTTCCCTAGTATCATCCTAGAGGTCCTGGTCTTCTTCAAAGACTATCCTTAGTTCTTTAATTGGAGGTTAAGAAAAGGTGCGTCAAAAAGAGGTAATATCCATTACCGATCTTTTTCAATTTCTTTCTTCTTCAAATTCTTCTTCTTTAGTTGTTTCATGATAAAGTAATAAAATCAGTATTTATTATATACTGATATGTTATTATAAATATGAAACAACTCTAATTAACTTTCTATCCATCCTACGGAAAAATGAAATCACCACACGTGCGTACGTACGGAATACCGTCTCCACGCTGTGGTGTAATCTATTTTCTTCCAACTCCTTAATTGGATGGGTATAGTGGTGTAATGAGTAACTATATATGATTATTATAAATTTATATTGATACTGAAATATTATACATACACTTCAACACAATTTCACGATCATGAGAACGATATCATCGCTCGTGCGTACGTACGGACTACCGTCTCCACGACACGATGAGATTCATTCTCCACATTAACCATTAATGAATGATTATAAAGTATATATAATGAATAATAATGAAATATATGACATGTTAAATCTACTGGATTTATTTATATATATATATATGTATGTCATCTACTTACTTCCATTCAAGACAATAAGGAAAGGAAAACAGCGTTCATGCGTACGTACGGACTACCGTCTCCATGAACGGTGTGTTTCATTTCATTTATCTATCTATTATATATATATATATACTGAATATATATGATATATAAATCATGTTTTATATTATGGAAGTAAGTAAATCATGATATAAGTAATAATAATGTCAAGAACAACAAGTCCAACCACCTACGATAAATGAAACGATATTACCCAAAACGCTTCTTTAACATGGAATTTACAAAAAACGGGTAATATAAAGTCATAAGTGCACCATATATGATATCATAAAAATGAATATGATTCTGTAATAAGTTAATGACATTATTTAAATCATTATATAGGAGGTTCGGATACGTACAAAGCATATCGGACATAAGGTAAGGAAAATATCACAATCTCATTTTTATCTGAGATTGTTTATACTTTGGCATTTACTGGGGTGTATTTTATCATCCACATCCATGTTTCCTCAATATGTAATATTATTTTTATTCACCTACAATTGTTTAAATCCTATTTTACCCTTCGGTGAGTTTTTAGTAAAAGATATGAAAGGAATATTTTGTCGTTTTTCGTACAAGGTACTTTTTGACTTTTCCGACAAAAGTACGAAAAGAATGTTTTTTTAACTTAAACAGGATGAATGGATTTTTAAAACATTATTTACAAGAATCTTCCTTTACAAGTTTTCAAGTTTATTTTAATCAACTTTTTTTAGTTTAAAATTGTATGAAATAAGAAAGGAAAAGTTTTTTTGAAGTTGAAAGGATATTTTACTCAAGAATGAAGTTCAAGTGTTTTATCAAAATTATTTTCCATCTAAGATAATAAAGGGTTCTGTTTTTATCCCTATTATTACATTGATTTGAATATGTAGTGATGGAATTTTTTTTATGAATTCCTTTATCGTATATGAATTGTTTTATGATGTCATGATGTTTATGATTCCCATTTTTATTACATGGGTTATGCAATGATGTATGGTTTATGATTTTGTGGAACACATAAGAATGGTATCATTATGAGATGGGTGGGACCTATATATCCCTCCAATGAATTGGGTAAAGATTTTATATCTCATGAGATAGACATGGCTGGAACGGTAGGTTATACCAGTTCAGTGAAACAGGACTGAAACAAGGGTGACTCGGTTCAGAAATGGACTTTGTCCACTAAGATATTCTTGGCAATGAGTCTTGACTAATAAGAAATGATTCTCTATGATTGTGTGTGTATGCCACAAAGTTTCATGTTGTAAGTTATGATTATTGGGATTTCATTTCACTACTATGATTTATCCCATGTTATGAAATTATGCTCTCTTTTGCAGGTTAAGATTTTCAAAATGTTATGTTCTTATGAATATGATGTGATTGATATTTCTTTTGTTTACCCTTACTGAGCATTTGAGCTCACCCTTTTATGTTTTCTTTTCCCCAGGATATAAAGAAAGGTTTTAGGTTAAAAAAAGGGAAGATCTTAATGGGAGATGTTGAACATCTTTCACCCCGATTAGAAGATTACGTTCCAAGTTTCCAAAGACACTAAACTATTACGGTCCTTGTGTGTATGTTTTTGTTATGTATTAAGTATTCCGCTAAAGTAATGTAATGGCAATGTACGTCAAGCTTCGGGTCTCTACAGTTGGTATCAGAGGAAAGTTTTAGTCAACCTTTGGAAACTAGGATGAAAAAACGTTAGTGAGATACCTAGAGATATTTCTAAGGTATGTCTAGGGATGTCCCTAAGGATAAGTATACGTATAGGATATAGTCCTAGAACTACGGTAACAATATTAGAATTTAACATAAGATGTTAGATATTTAAGGTAATCCCCCTTTATTATATTGTTTTCCCTAGTGTGATTTTTACCTCTCACACTATTCTTTTTGGGTTTTAGACGATGGATGGAACCCGAAGGAACCGTGTTATGTAATGGAAAATGCAATGATTGTCCTCCTGAAAAAAAAATGTTATGGGAGATGGAGTGAAAAATCTTATTGCTATACTTACAAAAGATATGAATCATTCTGGACTTCCAAATGAGCAGAGAAGGGAACAATATTCTATTGAGTCCTTCATGAGGCAACGTCCACCTTCTTTTAGTGGGTCTTTTGATCCACTTGTTGCTGAACAATGGATCAGTACTACTGAAAAGATATTTTCAGTTCTTCAATGTTCTGAGCATGATAAAGTCATCTTAACAGTGTATCGTTTGGTAGGTGATGCTAATCAATGGTTGAATCTTATTAATAATACGAGGCAAAGGGATGAAATAGAGTCCATGGAATGGGACGAGTTCAAGAACTTATTTTTCAATAAGTACTTCCCTCGTATTCTTAGAACAAAGATGGAGAAGGAGTTTCTTGAACTAAAGCAAAAGGATGATGAATCTGTTGGTATATACAAAGCGAATTTTACACGTCTTGCAAGGTATGCATCTGGATTTATCATCCAACCTGAAAGTAAAGTTGATCAATTCTTTAGTGTCTTAAAACCAAATCTTCTAAGGGCATTAGCTATAAGAGACTTCAATAGTTATGAAGAAATTGTGTGTTGTGCTATCAAGGTAGAAATGAAAGTTGGTGTTACTTATCCATCTCATAGTTTTGAAAAGAAACAAAAGATGGAGTTCAAGGAGAAATCTCAGAATAATGGTGAAAAGAAGATGAATGTTTCCTTATGCTCAAATTTTGGAAAGAAGCATGGTGGAGATTGTCTTAAAGGGACAAGTAAATGTTTCAAATGTGGAAAGGAATGTCATCGGGCATTTGAATGCCGCAATGATGGGAAGAAGATGTCTAATGATGCAAACAAAGGAAGGGATACACAGAATGAACCTACTACACTTCAATGCTTCAAGTGAAAGGAAATGGGGCATTATGCTAATAAATGCCCTAATCCAAGGGTTAGTGATGATCGACATGAGAAACCACTTAAGGCAAAGGAAAAAGGGAAGTCACATGTGATCACCATTGGCGATGTTGAATATGACAATGATGTGGTGGAATGATTAACTGTTTATGTAATGGGATTCCAGAATAATGTTGTATATAGTATCGTGGAATATTGGAATATTTATGTATTGGTCTATTGTGGTTTTCAATAATTTTATGGCATCGGTAACCATGAAAAGTGATTGAAATATTTTTGGAAAGCAGATGATATGCACATAATGAAGGGATAAAGAGAATCTAATATGTTTTATAGTATTCATGAGCTCATGATTGATATAAGGACTAAGTGATATCATGGTTTGAGTATATAAAATTTTGAGGATTTTGGTATGTGGAAAGTGTTAACTTTTAACTGCATTCATGTTTTCACTAAGGTTCAATGGGTATTCAAGAGAGTACATGATTAAGGCCTTTGAATGTTTGGAATGTGACCAACAAGATATATCTTATGATATATGGGGATCAACGATGGTATTAAATCTCTGGTAATCATTTTCACTATATTATGAGAATGCACTGCAGTATTATGGATATGCCTAAAGATTGGAATGGATTATGTTGGACATAAGTTAGTATTGTTTAAGGATAGAAGTTTTTTTCAATATTATTGATGGGATGTTATAGTAATATAGTTTTAGAAAAAGGACAACCTGCAGGACGGGCGACAACCCATCGCGTCGAACAAGGTTGTAGGAATCGAACCCACAACCGAAGTGCGACTGGCCTTTATCGCCTACCACTGGCCTATAGGAAGTCCCTGGTTAGTATAAACTAGTTTTATTTTATTAAGCGGTATGATATATAATGTATAAGTTCATTTTTGGAACCATATACGATTAATATAACCATAAGATGGACTTATAACTTTTGCTAACCTTTTGTTTGAAAGAGATGGAATGACCCATCATTATATCACATGATCTGCTAACACATCACGAATAACAAATTCAACTTCATTTCTGTAAGGGATGAAGTGGAAATTGTTCAATTCACGAACAACAGTGAGATTGTACCAAAATCATGCAAGTATTTATTTTAATTCATCAACTTTAGGGAAATGATCTTGAAAACCAAAAATGTTGTCCTAGTTCCCTTATATCCGATTAGTCAGATGGTACTTTAGATCATCAATAATCTATATATTTGTGATTGTTGGCTTTTTCATAGCCATGTTCTCTACCACTCTCCATCATAACCTGATGGTTAGATTTTTCTTCCATATCCATATTTTCACCTATGTTCTCCTACGTGGAAACCCAGTGATGAGTTAATTTGGGTAACCATTACATTTCATACTTTAGTTTTTAAAAGCCATGTTTTGGTATTCCTTTTTACTATGTGGGTTTCTATTAAAGAAAAATTCGAGTAGTAAACCATTTATAACCCCGACGAATTTCGAGGGCGAAATTCATTTTAAGGGGGGTAGAATGTAACACCCCAAGATTTTACGAAAAATATTCTTTTTAATTTCATTAATGTCTTGTGTTGTATGCTACACCAAAAGGAGCTTGCAAAACACGCATCCTTGACTTGGATTGCATTACACATAAGCGCTATCTTCCACGATAGCGTGTGTTGTACGCAATACCATGTTTCGCTAAACAACGATATGCTATTAAAATATTATTAAAACTAGCCGTTATGAATAGTAATAACCACTTTTTGAAATTTTGTAAATTTTGTTTTTCAAAATGGACTTCATTTTTTTGGATTCATAATATCGAATTTAGCTTAGGGTGAAATTTTGGTACTTTTCGGATAACTTTCATATTCTGATTAATAGTGAAAATTAGTAAATTTTAATTAGAAACAACTTTTTTAATAAAAATAATTAATAGTGATAAATTATTAATTTTAGTGGTTTTAAAGTATATTTATAATATATTTTTACAATTTAATACAATGTTGGTCATTGGATGTAATTTCACATTTAAACCAGACATAAACAAGTGTCAATATTTTGATAGTTATTATCTCTTAAGAACACGCTATTTGTGTTGAAAACGGGAATTAATTTTTAAATTAATTAATGCAACTGATATGTTTTGAATTTGGTAAAATATACATCTATTTTGAGTTCATATTATCAAATATAGTTTGGGCCTAACTTTTGGTATTTTTCTGGAAACTTTTATTTTTTTATGAATAGTGAAACCACTAAGTGGTAATTAAAAAAATGAATTTTTCATAAAACTTAATTTTACCGCTTATGTGAGAGGAATTTCAAAAATCCAAGAGACATGGTTGATGTCAGTAAGTAAAATGTGGTTCAATGAGATGAAAATAATTTTTGGTGAATAGTAACTTTTTACTTTTATTTACCACGGTTAAAAGTAAATAGGGTAATTAAGGGTAAAAATGATATTATTATTACCCTAACACATGTCATAATTCTATTGGACAAGTGTAACTCGACCAAAAACAACCATAGCAATAAAATATGACGATTTAGGCCCACTTGGATTAGATTAGGACATTTATTATTAATTTATTTAAAGAAGGGTTAAATTAGTTAAAATCAATGTTTAATAAGTAAATTATTTTTAATATAGGGTTATACATAAGATAAATGAGACTATAAATACTAATTAGAAAGATAAAAATATTTCCTACATAATTGTATTTTATTTATAATTTTTAGACATTAAATAAATTAATTTATTTATGACACAATGTTGATGCAGTAATTACCATAATAGTGAAAAATTATAATAATTGATATTATAAATACCCAAATAAATATAATTTGAGACTTTTCATGACATAAACTAATTTTTTAGGTTAATATGACATGTTATTGTTGATTTAAGTAACTTGTTTTGAAATTATCATTCTGTTATGAATTTCATAAAAATCATGTACTAAATAGTGTCAAAATTGACATTAATTAGTTTTTAAAACAAATATTATATTATTAATTGTTATTTTATTCCTAAAAATCTATGGTTCGGCCAAATGACTTAGATAAGATTATATATATTAATAATAAACAAATTGGGGTTCTTTTGGCTTGATATAGTAAGTTTATTAACCATATAGTGTAAAAAACAAAAAGACACGGTAAAAGTTAAATTATTTAACTTAGAGTTAAATCTAATTGATAAGGTTAAAATAATAACCTAAACTTGTCTAAATCCTATTGTATGAGCGGATTGCAACCCATCCCCACTTTAGATTCTAAATAAGACCCTTTGGAACCATTGTAATCCGAATTTGACCTTAATATAAAATAATATTTTGAGATTTTCCTAAGGTGCCCCTCTCCTCCCTTATAAAAGGGAACCTCCTCCCTCTCCTCCTCACAAAAATTTGAGCATTCAAGCTCGGCCAACCCCTGCCAAAATCTCTTCTCCACTTCCCAAGTATCATCCTAGAGGTCCTGGTCTTCTTCAAATACCATCCTTAGTTATTTAAGTGGAGGTTAAGAAAAGGCGCGTCAAAAAGAGGTAATATCCATTACCGATCTTTTTCAATTTCTTTCTTCTTCAACTTCTTCTTATTTAGTTGTTTCATGATAAAGTAATAACATAAGTATTTATTATATACTGATATGTTATTATAAATATGAAACAACTCTAATTAACTTTCTATCCATCCTATGGAAAAAGGAAATCACCGCGCGTGCGTATGTACGAAATACCGTCTCCACGCCGTGGTGTAATCTATTTTCCGCCACCACCTTAATTGGATGGGTATAATGGTGTAAGGAGTAACTATATATGATTATTATAAAGTGATATTGATACTGAAATAGTATACATACACTTCAACACAAGTTCACGATCATGAGAATGATATCATCGCTCGTGCGTACGTACGGACTACCGTCTCCACGACGTGATGAGATTCATTCTCCACATTAACCATTCCTAAATGATTATAAAGTATATATAATGAATAATAATGAAATATATGACATGTTAAATCTACTGGATTTATGTATATATATATGTATGTCATCTACTTACTTCCATTCAAGAGAATAAGGAAAGGAAAACAACGTTCATGCGTACGGACGGACTACCGTCTCCATGAACGGTGTGTTTCATTTCATTTATCTATCTATTATATACATATATATACTGAATATATATGATATATAAATCATGTTTTATATTATGGAAGTAATTAAATCATGATATAAGTAATAATAATGTCAAGAACAACAAGTCCAAACACCTACGATAAATGAAACGATTTTACCCAAAATGCTTCTTTAACATGGAATTTACAAAAGAACGGGTAATATAAAGTCATAAGTGAACCATATATTTTATCATAACAATGAATATGATTCGGTAATAAGTTAATGACATTATTTAAATCATTATATAGGAGGTTCGGATACGTACAAAGCATATCGGACATAAGGTAAGGAAAATATCACAATCTCATTTTTATCCGAGATTGTTTATACTTTGGCATTTAATGGGGTGTATTTTATCATCCACATCCATGTTTCCTCAATATGTAATATTATTTCCATTCACCTACAATTTTTTAAATCCTATTTTACCCTTCGGTGAGTTTTTAGTAAAATATATGAAAGGAATCTTTTGTCGTATTTCGTACGAGGTACTTTTTGACTTTTCCGACAAAAGTACGAAAAGAATGTTTTTTTAACTTATACGGGATGAATGGATTTTTAAAACATTATTTACAAGAATATTTATTTAAAAGTTTTCAAGTTTACTTTAATCAACTTATTTTAGTTTAAAATTGTATGACATAAGAAAGGAAAAGTGTTTTTGAAGTAGAAAGGATATTTTCCTCAAGAATGAAGTTCAAGTGTTTTATCAAAATTATTTTCCATCTAAGATAATAAAGGGTTCTGTTTTTTATCTCTATTATTACATTGATTTGATTATGTAGTGATTGAATTATTTTTATGAATTCCTTTAGCATATATGAATTTTTTTATGATGTCATGATGTTTAAGATTCCTATTTTTATTACATGGGTTATGCAATGATGTATGGTTTATGATTTTGCGGCACACATAAGAATGGTATCATTATGAGATGGGTGGGACCTATATATCTCTCCAATGCATTGGGTATAGATTTTATACCTCATGATATTGACATGGCAGGAACGGTAGGTTATACCGGTTCAGTGAAACAGGACTGAAACGAGGGTGACTCGGTTCAGAAATGGACTTTGTCCACTAAGATAGTCTTGGCAATGAGTCTTGACTAATATGAAATGATTATCTATGATTGTGTGTGTATGCCACAAAGTTTCATGTTCTAGGTTATTATTATTGGGATTTCATTTCACTACTATGATTTATCCCATGTTATGAAATTATGCTCTCTTTTGTAGGTTAAGATTTCCAAAATGTTATGTTCTTATGAATATGATGTGACTGATATTTATTTTGTTTACCCTTACCGAGCATTTGAGATCACCCTTTTATGTTTTCTTTTCCCCAGGATATAAAGAAAGGTTTTAGGTTAAAAAAAAGGGAAGATCTTTATGGGAGATGTTGAAGATCTTTCACCTCGATTAGAAGATTATGTTCCAAGTTTCCAAAGACACTAAACTATTACGGTCCTTGTGTGTCTGTTTTTGTTATGTATTAAGTATTCCGCTAAAGTAATGTAATGTCAATGTACGTCAAGCTTCGGGTCTCTACAGCAACAGCCCAGAGGAGCCATGAAACCTCTTCCCATACCTGATTGGAAATGGGATAATATCACGATGGACTTTATCATGAAACTACCAAAGACTCCAAGAAGGAACAACGTAATATGGGTCATTGGTGATCATCTTATCAAGTCAGCACATTTTCATTCTATATGGGAAGATCTAAAACTTTAACATCTAGCAAGGCTATATATTAATAATGTTGTGAGACTTCATGTAGTACCCCTATCAATTGTTTCTGATCGTGATCCACGTTTTACATCAATATTCTGGAAAATTCTTCAGAAATCCCAAGATACCGAACTTCGTTTGAGCACTGCCTACCACCCACAAACTGATGGACAATCAGAACAGACTATTCAAACCTTATAATACATGTTGAGACCTTTCTCACTTTACATTTAGGGTATGTGGGATCAATATATACCTCTGGTAGAATTTTCCTATAACAATATCTTCTATTCAAGTATTCAGATGGCACCATATAAAGCGTTATACGGAAAAAGATGTCGCACACCAACCTGTTGGGATGATGTTGGTGAATGAAAACTCGTAGGCCCAGAACTGGTGGAGGAAACGATGGAAAAGGTGAAGGTAATCCAAAACCACATCAAATCAGCTCAATGTAGATATAAGTGCTATGCCGATAACCGAAGGAAGTATTTGTAATTTCATATAGGAGATCATGTTTTCTTGAAGGTATATCCATAAAAGGGTGTTATAATATTCAATAAGAAGGGTAAATTGAGTCCCAGGTACATCAGACCTTTTGAAATTCTAGAACGAATTGGGGCTGTAGCTTACCAGTTGGAAATTCCGCCAAGTCTCTCCAAAGTTCACGATGTATTCCATGTTTCACTTTTGAGAAAATACATGCCTGAACCAACACATGTACTCACCTATGTGGAATTAGAATTGGAACCTGATCTATCTTATTGTGAAGAGCCTGTCATGATTCTTGATACAATATAACAAGTGCTGAGAAATTGGACGACTCGTCTGGTTAAAGTTCTATGGAGAAACCATAAGATGGAAGAGGCAACTTTGGAACCCAAAGAACTTATGATGGAGAACCAACCAAGTTTTTTTATGTTGTAATATTATAAAAATTTCGAGGATGAAATTATTTTAAGGATGGGAGAATGTAACACTTCCAAGCTTCAATGGTACGCTTCTTTTTGAATAATACAATAGCGTGTGTTGTATGCAACTTCGAGTTCTAACACACCACAATCAATCAAACTAGCTGTTATGAAAAGTAATACCCACCTTTAGAAATTTTATGAATTTTATCTTTCAAAATGGACTTCATTTATTGACTCATAATATCAAAATTATCTTAGGGTGAATTTTTGTACTTTTCTGTTAACTATCATAGTTTGATGAATAGTGAAAATTAATAAATTTAAATTAAAAACAACTTTTTTAAAAAAATAATTAATAGTGATAAATTATGAATTTGAATGGTTTTAATGTTTAATTAGATTATATTTCTATTATTTAATACAATTTAGGTCATTATACGTAATTTCACATTTAAATTAGACATAAACAAGGTTCAATCTTTTGGTAGTTATTATTTCATAAAAACATGATTTTTTTACAACGTGAATTAATTTTAATTTAATTTCTGCCACTTCCCTATTTTGTATTTATAAAAATGTATTTCATATTAGAAATCAGGAGGTCCAAATTGTGTATATATGTAAATTTTATTTTTTGACATTTTGAATAATTACTTCGGTAAATATTTTATTTACCATGGTTAAAGGGTAAATTTGGTAAATAAGGGTAACAAATAATATTATAATAATATTAAATTTCCACAACACATGTTCTAACCCTATTTTATGATACATGTCTGACCATGGACACTTTTGGGACTATTTTGGGACCCCATGGAGCAACTTGTAAGTGAAAATGAAACATTATATTAATTAAGTTAAAGTAAATACAAAAATGACAAAAGCATATATCATTTAGTAAAACAACTTTTAAATAAGGTTATACATGTTATCTCTTAGACGATAAATATTAATTATAAATATAAAAATATTTCCTACATAATTTTATTTTATTTATAAATTTTATACATTGAATAATTAAATGTATTTTTGTCACAATGATGATGTAATATTTTCCCTATTAATGAAAGAATCAATTAAATGATATTATAAATACTAAAATAAATATAAATTAAATGTTTTGATGTCATACACATATTTTATTGGTGACTAAGACATTTTAGGGTTGATTAAATGTATTTAGTTAGATGTAATAATTTTGTTAGGACTTCAACAAAAATAAATTATTTAATAATCTCCAAATTGACATTAATGGGTTTTTAAAACCAATACAATATTATTGGTTGATGTAATATTTCTAAAAATATAAGGTTCCGAAAAAGGTACAAAATAATATTATATGTGACATTAATGAACCTATTGGGGTTATCTTGAATGTATATAGTACATTTATTAACTATATAATATAAAAATACAAAGAGACATGGTAAATGTCAAACTATTTAATTAAGAGTTAAATCTAAAAGTTAAGGTTAATATAGTAACCCAAACCTGTCTAAAACCAATAAGTTGAGACGTTTTATACCTATCCCCACCTTATCCTTTAAATAAATCACATTATAGCCATTAGAAACCAAAAATTATTTTATTATCAAAAAATATTTCTAGCTTTTCTTAAGGTTCCCCTCACCCCTCTTATAAAAGGGAACGTCCCCATTCCTCAAATTCACACATTCCAAGCCATTTGGCATGGCAAAAATCTTCCCAAATTCCCTCTCAAATATACTCCATTCATCCAAGAGGCCTTATTTTAGTCATAAATCCATCCAAAACGAACCCTTTTGATCATATCAAATGGAAAAACCCAAAGACAAGGTAAATATCTCACCACCTCTTTCAAGCTCCTTTCTTTTTCCACTTCCATTCTATTTGTTGTTTCCATTCTAAAATAATAACTCCAGAATAATCTATATAATTAGATGTTATTATAAATATGGTACAACCAAATTCATTATTCTATCCATCCTTTGAATGACATGTCATCATATGTGCGTACGTACGGCTTACTGTCTCCACGTCGTGGTGTAATTGTTATTCAATACATTATTATTTGGATGGGTATAATTATGTTGTGTAATTGATGTATATAATAAATTATAATGATAATTATTCTGTATATATGATATACCATCCAATTATATATTATTTTAATAAAAAAAGAATGATATTGTCGCTCGTGCGTACGTAAGGATTATCATCTCCACATAGCGATTAGATTCATTATCCATTGTATCCATTCAAGACTGATTTTCATTAGATGATTAAAAACAATGTTTAAATACTTGATATCATTCTGGATAATAATAGAATACATTCCATCCATAAAAAATATGACTCACATAATAAAGAATATAATGGAAAACGAATCAGTTAACACATGAAACAACAATAATACTAAGATATTATTAACAAAGTAATGTTAAAAGATCATATATGATATCATATTAATGTATATGATTCTTGTACAATTTTATAACAATTATTTCACCATTATACAGGAGGTTAACATACCCTCGATCAAGTAAATGTAGAAGGTAAGGGTTAATTTCACAATCTCTTTACTATCTGAGGTTGTTTTACGTAAGAATCTAATAGGACCTCTTTATCATCCACATCCATGTTTCTAAAAAATGTATTTCAAAACATTTTTACTATTTACTAGACAATGGGTTAATTTCATTTATACCCTTATATTTTTTTAAAGGAATATTTCTATCTTTTTTCATAAAAGGCACTTTTTGACCTTTTCGACAAATTTAAGGTAAGAATGTTATTTAACTTATACGGTGGGTGCACCTATTTTTGGCAATTATAAAATCATCAAAGCTTAATTTACAAGCTCATAATAAAATTTTCAATATAAATATTTTCTTTATAATTATGTGACTCTTAAATGATTTCAAAATAGAAAGAGATATTTCTCTAAAAACGGTATTGATTTCATATATGTCAACATCCTTTGATGGATTTTATTTTTATTTGAAGTTGATTTATTATGATACAAAACTTCCATATTTTATTTAAGGTTTTGTGAAATGATTGATTGTGGATGTTCTATTTTTATACCATTCATGGTTTATGGTTAAATTATTGACATTTATTATGCTAGTTTTAATATGAATGTATATGTTATATTTCATCCTTTTCATATGAGGAATGTACTGGAATTAGTATGTGACGGGTGGAGCCATCTATAGCTCCTCGATGCATCAGTAGGTCTCTAGAGATAACAATACATGGAATTGGCTAAGGCCCTTTCCCAATTTAATATGTGGTTTTAGCCGAGGACTTATTCATTTTTAGAAGTCTTGGCCGAGGCCTAGACAAAATTTTTGAGAATGTCCGAAATTATACATTCCCTCATTATGAAAATAATATTGACGGTTCATGTGGTCATTTGACTAGTATAATACCCATGCATATGTTTTATTATGGAATTATTTACTCAATTCATATTCCTGCCATAAAAGTATTCACGTTTATTATTGGTAAAGACATGTGGTTTCAATTATTCACCATGCTTAATATTTATGTTATCTTCCGCTGTATTGCTTACCATTACAGAGCGTTTGAGCTCACCCCTTCCTTAGGATTCATTTTCCAAAGATATGAAGAAGTTAGTTTTGAATGACTTGGAGGAATAATCTAGGAGGCTTGGATGTTTTTAATTGAATAAATTCGTGTTGTATTTCTTTTCATGTTGTAAAGTTGAACTTATGTATGAATCTTGTTTCTAATAATACTAAACTGATCTGTCTGTCGAGACATGATTTCCTTGTGATCAAGACAATGTTATATAATAATGAACTGACTCTGGTTAACTGGGGTTGGGGCATTACATACCCATAAGGTGGGGGGTTTCAATATAAAACTTTCATATTTTCATTATACTTTCTCATTTTCAGTTAATCTGTTGTTGGGTTTCCATTGAAGCCCATTTGACCTAAAAATTTTACTTTTACTCAAAGGTTGGTTAGTGGATTGCATGTTTACCTTTATTTACTTTGGAAATGCTTGTGTATTCATGCGTACAGGTACTCAGAAAAATCCATCCCACTTGAAGGTTAATGCCTTCGGTGTTAGTCACCATCCCCTAGCCTTTCGGAGGTGGGCTTGAGGGATGTCACGACACGAGCCCCATGAGACGAGTCGAGATAATATCCTTGTCTATATAATATTCCTACATAGTTCCATATTTATTTTATTATGATCTTTATATTAATTTAGGATAAATATATAATACTCCACCCAAATTATGTAAATAACTATAAAATATTGTTATAAGGATAAAAATAGAAAATGATATGGTTTTAAGATTTCATTAAAATTTAAATTATTTTATATCTAATTAATTTAAATATAAATTTTACTGACTGATTAATTTCTTAAAACACTTTAGAAAATCTATTATAGTAATAATTAAATTAATTGAAAATTAAAATAAATGATTTTACTATAATAAAAAAGAATAATATTTTGGTAAATTTTAATATTTCAAGAATTATTTAGATTAATATAAAATATTATTTATTTTTGAAATAATTATAAATTAATTTAATATTTTTCATGTGGTATTTATATTCAAGGAAATGAAAAAAATTCATATATGCCAATATTTATATTTTAAAAAAATATTATTGTATTAAATTAATTGAAATTTAGTATAAAATTTTATTATGATATATTAATGTAATATGTTTTAACATATCTATAATGGTATATTTATGATTCACTTTTCCATTTATGTTATAAAAAATATCCATTTTTGATTGAAATTATTATTATACTATAATCGTCAAAAATGATAAATGTAGGGGTTAATAAAAAAGATATGTTTTTAATTATCATAAAACCAGTATAATGTGCATTTTACGATGATATTTATACCGAAAAATATTTTAATTATAATTTATGTCTGTTCGAAATCATTTTTCTCAATAAGGACTTTGATATATTTAAATGTTTTGTGAAATTCCAATAGTGTCGTCTCACTACATTATAAATGGAAACCCCTATATTATCTAAATTACAACACATTGATCCTCCCAAATCCAGAAATATTAAAATATTTTCCACAAAAACATTCATATTCATGTTCTATAAGTTCTGGTCTTCCCATAATTCGATCTATAGTCCCCTTAAGAGTATATGTATAGAACGTCTATCGAACAGAGGTAATCGTCATTACCATCAATTTAAAATTTGATTCCTTTACAACCTCCTATAATTATATGGTATCCATTTTAAATTATTTAATAATTGTTTTAAATATAATAATTTTTATTATTTTTAATATAAAACCCCTTTCCCCCTGTTTTTTATCCTATGAAAAATGAATACCTCGCTTTTGCATACATGTTTCTTAACGTCTCCATGTAATAGTGAAATTCATTTTTCATCTATTATTTACATTGATATTAATAATTCGGGATTTTATATTTATATATTTTGTTTATGAAATAATTATTCTTCTGGAATTATAATATCAAATCTACCATTTTACCATTCCAATCCATTGAAAAATTATAACGCCACCCATTATAAGATATAGACTACCACATCTTGGAAGTAATGTGATTCATATTTCACTAAATCTCTATAGGTATGATTATAATGATATATTTAATTAATATGTTTGATATATAATATATAATAATAAATCTATATAGGTTAATAAATATATATCTTTTTTTAATCTATCTAAATGTGTAAATAATGTGTTTAAATTTATATGGCCCACAATCTTAATGAATTGGGTAATATATTTACCTATATGTTAATTTTAGTTTTTTATATAAATACTTTTTTAATAAATATATATTACATTTATATTTATACTAACATTCAGGAAATTATTAACCCATAATCAAAGTAAATGTACAAGAACAAATAAATATAAATACTAAAAGAAATAAAAGTGTTGAAATCCAGAATAGATTATTTTAAAAAGGAGTTATTAATAAATAGGGGTCAAAATGTTATAATTAGACCATATATGATATTATAATAATTTAAATATCTCATTTATAAAATTATAATAAAAATAAATTTATTTTACAAGAGTTTAATTCAGTTTTGATTCATGTTGAACTCATTGTAAAACATTTTGAGTCTCACATTTATTCTTGGGATACATTTTTCAATATTCACCATATTTTATATTTTTTGGAGTATATACTACCCTTTTTACATTTTATATCATTAATATAATTCTTTTAATTAAATTTATAGTTTCATTTGTGTTTATACTATCAATTGTATTATAATTCAAAAATTTACCTATGTGGGAAGGTATTTTTGTCATAATTATGTCGTTTTTCATATTTTTATGATTATATTTAAGATGATGAAATAGTATGATCTTAAAAATAGGAAAATCATGGATTTTTTATACTATAGTTATTTATCTAAAATATATGGATTCCTTTTATTCTTCTTAGTTTATTTACACTATAGTTTGGAATTTTTTAGGAAAATAGACTATATTTTACTATACAGTAAAAACATCATTTTTTCTTGTCTACATTTTCTCAAAAATATTTTTAAAAATTAGTTAATATGGAAATATACATATTTAAATTATTTTTTATTTATTTTTCAATTTTTACAAGAAAAATTTCAAATAAATCTTATTGTCACATTATGAACAACATTTTTTATTAATTTTATGAAAAATGTTCATGAAATCATTGTTTTAAGGTAATATTCCTAAATATAATTTCTCATTTTCTAGAAAACTAATTTATTTGAATATTTTGATACAAGTTACAAGGTTTATTTTCAAAATATGTTTTTTACATTACATTTATAGTATTTTTAAATATTAAAATATATATTTCGTAGTGAAAAGGGCATTTTCTTCAAAAAATGTTACACTGATCCTATAAATGTTTATATTTTCCATGATAACATCAATGATATTACTTATCCTGTAATGGTAATATGATCCTACTATTCCATGAATTTTTTTCAATTGAATTGGTTATGATGATAGTGATTTTAGGATGACTCTATGGAAAATGTTTCTTCCACATGGGTTATTTAAGAAATTAAAACTATTTCATTCCAAATATTATATTTATTATGAAGCCAATTTATTTTCAATGGGTTTTGTTATTATGAAATGAGTAAATTTTTTAAAAATATATTATTTTATGAGGTTTTTATATGATGAATCATTTATGACCTTATAGTACAAATATTCATGATTTTATTTCTCTGAATGGTTGGCCCTGAATTATATATCCCTCAAATATATTGGGAAATGATAGATATCTCATGAAATGAACATTACTACAATATGTAGTGAACCTAGATTATTAATAGAATTCTTCCACAATGATAATCATTATATTGAACCATGAATTTTATGATAGAGTAGGGTGTGAAGCCAATCCACTATGATAGTATTTATAGTTATCCATGAATACTAAAGAAATTATTTTTTATTATTTTGTGTATACACCAAATTTATACATTATAAAATTGTTATGCTCATATGGATCATGTTCATTAATTCCTTTATGATTCATGTATTATAAAATTCCAATAGTTATACCATGAATCAATATAATTATGTACAAAATATATGATATTGTTTTCATATTTTAATCTCATTTTCATATACCCTTTATTCACATGTAGTGGTTAATTTTTAACTGAAATATCTATTTTTTATCCTTATTCTCTCCCTTTATTATATTTTATTTCCCTGAGTTTATAAATATTTAATTTAAGTATGAAATATCTTTAATGGGTTCTAAGGATAATGATAATAGTCTGATATTAAATAGTCATAATGTGATGATGTTATTTATGTATCCATGTTCTAAATTACAGTATACCTAACCAATTTTTAAATGGATCATATTGTTAAATAATGAATATCAATCTAATAAGATGTAATGTATATGTATGAAATGTATGGTCCACCAAAATTTTTATCATAGAATGGGTTAGTTTCATTTGAATTCATCGATACGAAAACAATGATTTAAACCATGGGTATAATTCTAATAATAGGATAATAAGATAATGTTTTGGTATTATCATGGATAATCTAGGTTGACACTATGGATTAATAGATATAAAATATGTTGTCTTGAGTTACACATTTAATAAATTTTTTAATGATTATATTCTTTCCCACTATGATCATTTTTGACATAATGATTTTTTAGTAAATAGATGTAAAATGAAGGAAAAACTTAATTGTGAATGTGATGAACTATGGATGGATTTTCCTTATGAGAAAACAAATGAAATGTGAGTTAGGATGTGAATAATTTTGAGTATTTTTAATCTTGTATATAATTATATGAATAATGATCTCAATATGGATGAGTTTCATGAAACATCTAAAATTTGAATATTGTATTTCCATGAAGTCTATGGTTTTAAGAATATGTAGATTTAATCAACTTAAGTAAGTTAGGAGAATCAACTAGGGAAAAATCACAATGCAATGAGATAATGATTTGGGTCTGGAAATAAAGGACATTGAGTAAGTAAATAATGTTTAATGTTTATATGTGTTGTCAATAAAAAATGATAATAACGATTCCCATAGGTTATCATCAATTGTTGAGTATTTTAAATGTTGAAATTTTATAAATTATGAAAATAAATGTCTTTGGTAGAAATAAAAAATAGTAGAAAAATATTTTTTTGTGATTAATTCTTTATAGTTGATGTTGAAGATATTATAAATCACATATGAAGGGAATTATGTGTAAAAGAAAAAAATTGATAAATCATAGTATTTATTTTAATATTAAAATGGAATTAATTTAGTGTTTATATTTTTGACATTGATAATTACATAGTATAATTATTTTTTATTAATTTCTTTCTGCTTATAAAAATCATGAAAAATATGAGGATTGTTATGTAGTATATTTTCATTAAATATTTTGTTAAATATTTTTACTGGTACTAATGAATTATTATTTGATTTAATGGTATGGTGATATTTTCTGGAAAACAAATGATTGAGAGAAATATAAACCATAATATGTTATTGATGATCGAATAATAATATTTATTCAAGATACTATTATTATTAATAAATTTAATAGGATAATATTTATGAACATATAATTAATTGTATATTTGATGAAAACATTGTTTATGTTTACAACGATGGATTTTAAAAAATTTGATTTATGAAATATACACAGTAGTTTGTAATTTAATTTTTGGTATATGTATTATATTAATTTTTGGAGACGTAATTGTATTCATTGAAATATTGTTGTGATTTGGGTTATTACAATGTATAAAGATGATATATGATCCATGTATTTGAATATTTTGTATGTTCCACGAAGAGATATATTATGTTATTTGTGGAATTTATTGTATGTTCATATTGGAAATTTCCTGATCATTATTGATAGTTTTTTAGATTTTTATTTTTTTCAAAACTATTTTTAAGGAGTCTTGAATATTCGTATTTATAGAATAGATAATGTTTAAATTACTTTTTTTTATATTGACGTTTTAGAGATTATTGTACATTTTTATCATATAATTAATATTCCCTATTGAATAACTTTTACTAACAATTTATGGTATTAATGATAACTAGACATAAAAGGAATGAATTATCATTATTATATGGATATTATAACCCATTAAGAAAATATTTCTGGAATCAGGTTTAGAAAATTCATTAATGGGGTAAGAGACGAATTGGTAATCGGTCGGAGAAATTATAAAGGATGATATTTTTCTAATTATATGTAAAAAATCACGTATTTATATTTTTTTATGTTCTCTATATTGATATTAAAATAATCACTAATATTTATTAAAATGATATTGAAATAAATAGTTGTTATTTTATATTTATTTTATGATGAATCAATTATCTTTACACTAATGTCAATTTTTTAGTTTTGAGGTTGTTAACATTCCTCTTAACATGTTCTCCATATCCTTATACGAGTCCTTATACGTTTGTTTTCTCCCCCATGTACACATTTTAAAATCCAACTAATGTTTCCCAATTTGGAATCCTTATTATTTTTTATTCCGAAATACCTTAATATTTCCATTTCCCACTATTATAGAATAATATTTCTTATCCATTTTATTATATTGGTTTCCAATTATGGAATTTTCAAATTCAAACACCTTGGTTATAGAGAAAATTTTAAAATTGTGACGAATAAAATTTTTAAATAGTGGAGGATGTAACTCCTTCAAACATTAAAAGATGAATGTTATGTTCAATAATGTATATGACAGGAAACACACATATTAAACAAACCATGAAATATTATTAATTAAATTTTACCAATATAAT
Source organism: Viscum album (assembly GCA_963277665.1). Taxonomy (NCBI): domain Eukaryota; kingdom Viridiplantae; phylum Streptophyta; class Magnoliopsida; order Santalales; family Viscaceae; genus Viscum; species Viscum album. The sequence goes on along the minus strand of CAUJRU010001517.1, from coordinate 76,253 downwards.
CATTATGTAGAATTGGTGGTTAGAAAAAGGAATAACGATATTGTGATATATAAATATATCACAATCAATACAAATTTTCTGATTAACTATTTGATAATACGAGTTCACTTTTTAGAAAAGTTATATTATACATAAAAAATATATCTCCTCCAAAAGACTTATATTTAATTTTTGAGAAAATATGTCATTTTTTAAAAAAATTTATTATATTTGATAAAATTAAATTTAGTTTTGAAATCACAATATCCAAATTATCTTAGTTTTAATTTTTGTTTTTTTTTAAAATAAAGACGTGCTAGTGAGTAATGAAAAACTATAATTTTTATTTTAAACTATATTTTTGACTTGAGAATGTACTATAAACCCATTGTAATTAGAAAATATTTCTACAAACATAATTTTATTTATGATATGTCTTTTGTTAAATGCAATGACATGTTTAAATCAACTGTGAAACATGTTTAGTCAAAAGTCCACTTTTGGCATTTATATCTTGTTTTGGAAATCAAAAATCTATTCATATATGTTTATCATACTGACTATTCTTATCATACTGAATATGATTATCATACTAACCATGTTTATCATACTGGCTATGTTTATCGTAATGAATAAGTTTATCAAACTAACTATGTTTATCATATAGACAATATCGCACTAACCCTCTTAATCATATTGACTCTGTCAATTGTAGTGACTCTTTCAGTCGTACTGACTCTGTAAATCTTACTGAATTTTGTGCATCATACTCTCTTGGCATTATATCAATACATTACACTATGTAATAATAATAGTAATCATATTTTAATTTTATCACATGATTTTTTTTATCCTTTCTCAAAACACATGTTTTATATCAATCATACACATGATTATCATTTTCATATATCTTTTGTTTTAACCAAAATGATGTCATGGATATAGTTATAAACTAATCAAGATGATGTCGTGTTTTTTGTTTCAATGTTACCATTATATTTCAAGGTTTCCAAGTCCTTCCATTTTTTTCAGAGAAATATGGTCATTGGAGAAAATATGACCGTTCGAACCTGAGGCCCATAAATAGGAGGTCATTTGAAGCTAAGAACAACAATTGAGATACTTTGATCATTTTTTTCTTATACCAAGTTCTAGAGAGAGATGATGCAACTTCTCTCTTGCTTCAGGCGAAAGCTTTGAAATTAAAAAACATGAACGGCTCGTTCTTAGTTACTGTATTTCAATAAGTGATTTGTTTTGGTTTGTGCGACTGATCAGGTTATAACGATCAAGGGCTACTGAGAATAGGAAGAGAGTGATATAGATCTTTGTATCGAGGGATTTCAAGTGTTTGAAAGACAAAGTTGTGGATTACCTGCAAAATCGAGCGCTTATGGGGATAATAAGACAGACATACCAATCTTCTTATCGAGGGATTGCGGGGATAGCGAGACAGACGTACCGATCATCGTATCGGGGGCTTACCAAGGTTGTGGTAAGACAGAACTCTTATCCTAGGTGAAATGATATCCTTCTCATTGGGATAAAAGAATTGTAATACTTTTACATTTCCGGTGCTATTTGTATTAGAAAGGGAATTGTTTTGTTTCCTTTCATCATTTTGTATTCAACTATAATTTTTTCCATTACAAATATTCTATTACATATTGTATTAATAGATTCTATATTCATTATGGTAGAATCTATCACCTTTGTATTGCTTTGATTACTGTATTCATTTTGAATACAATTGATTTAATTTTCTTATATTATTACATCATATCATATCATTTATATCCAAGACAAATTTGGTTAATTGTATTTGTTTTGAGTTTTATTAGTTTAAGATCATTTAATGTAATTTCTTAAGTGTTTAAACACAAAATTTTTTACCCTAAAATTCACCCCCATCATGTATTGTTCCATCTAATATACATATTCATCTATATATCAATCCAAAAATTGGAATCAGAGAAGGTTTCCACTGATTTTTATTACTTTTTCTATTTCTTTTTAAAGTATAATATTGTTTTTATTACAAATTCCTGTTTCAACACATACTACACTAACGTGTGGAGTGGAAAAAATATTATTTTATTAGATGGCAGGAATGAATTTTGGATCAATTGACAATATAAATCCAACTAGACCACCTATTTTTGATGGGAATGATTATGAGTACTAGAGAGATAGAATGAAGACATTTGTTATTAATACTATTGTATAAAATTTTATTATTCTTACTAGAGGTTACAAAATCCCTAACAAAGATGTCAGTACATTCACTACTCAAGAAAAGCATAAATATCAACTACAATACAATGTATGTAATACTTTGATTTATTCTATGACCAAGAATATATATAGACAGATTTCATCTTGTGAAGCAGCCAACTGTATTTGGAAGAAATTAGAAGTCATACATTTTTGTACATCTAAGGTTATAGAAACAAGAAGAGCAATGCTTCGAGTAGAGTATCAAAGATTTCTTTTTTCCTTATGGAGAACCAGTATGTAAAGTGCAACAATGATTTATGACAATTGTCAACAGTTTACAATCTATGAGAGAAAAAGGTCTTTATGATGAATCCCTTATAGACAAAATTATTGATATAATTCCAAACGAATGGGTGTCAAAATGGACAACTATTGATGAAAATAGAAAAGTATCTCAGATTACTCTTGATGTGCTATTTAGAACTCTTCTACAGCATGAGACAAGAATGATGAGAGATGCTTATTTCAATAATAATAAAAATGGAAATGGAAGTGTAGCTTTTACTACTACATCTAAATCTAAAACACCTGAAAGGATAACAATATCCAAAGCTATGAAAGTTGTTGTGACAGAAACAAGTGATAGTGATCACTCAAGTAATGAGTCATCCGATATTTCTCGAAGTATGAACATGATTGTGAGAAATAAAGACTTCCAATACAAATTAAAAAATAAATATAGGATGGGAAATAATGATTCTGAGGTAACTTGTTATGAATGCAAGTAATAAGGTTATATAAGACCTGATTGTCGTTTACTAAAGAGAAAATATATAAAGGAGAAACATTCTGAACGAAATAAGGAAAAGTATTACAAGACAAAGACAAAGAAAGTATTTAAGTCAAATGATACATGGAGTTTAAGTGGTGGTAATTCATCATATTATTCTTCAGAATATGAATCTTCAAGAAAAGGAATATTGTACTTATAGTCAGACTATAAATTGAAGAACATTCTTTCATGGATATGGTACACAATGAGGAAGCTATTAAACATTTATCCTTGAATGCAAATTATACTGATAATAAATATTATGAATCTTCAAATAATGAATCTTTTTCATCAGAAGATAATACATATCCTTCTTATGAAGAAGTGTCTAGGTTTTCTAAACTACTTGAGAATGAAAATTCTATACTCAAGAAAAATCCCGATAAGGCAAATTCTAGAATTTATATTTTAACTAAAGATGTTTCAGATCATTACAATGGTCTTGATATGAAATCATCTGATTTTGAATGAATTCTAAAAACCCAAGAAAAAGGAAATTCTGATAATTATAAACATTCTATTGATGTTGAAAATGTAATTACTAAGAAAAATATTTTATTGACTAACTGTTGTTCCAAAAATAACGTTTTCAAGGATAAAAGATTTGTTTTAAAACTAAAGTCAGAAATTTTTTCCTTTAAGAAATGTTTGTCAAACATTTCATATGGAAAAGATAACTTTGATAAAATGTATTCTCAAATTCTACCTTTGAGGAATTATGTTGGTTTTTGTTATACACATTCTAAACCGATTTTTAGTAATAACTATTTTGTTCCTCAAGGTACCCCATTTTGTACTAAGTGTCAATGTGGTGGAAACTTGAAAAGAAATTGTTCTCTTAATAAAACTCAGTCATTAAGATTTCATAAATCTCATTTTGAAAAACAAAGGTGGATTCCTCATATTGTTTTATCTAACCCTTCTAGATCCAAAAAATTTTGGATTTTGAAAAACTAATTGATTACTTCTCAGGTAAATAAGAAGTGTACCAACAAAAACTTTTGGTACATGGATAGTGGTAGTTCACGACAAATGAATGGAAAAGAAATTTATTTGTAAATATTATCGTAACAAAAGGTAAAATAGTTTCCTTCAGAGATAATGCTGAATGAAAGATTGTTGTGATATGTAATATTGTTTTTCACAGAAAACTTTTTATTTCAAATGTTTTGTTTGTTAAAGGTCTTAAGAACAATCTCATCAGCATAAGTCAATTATGTGATAAGGATACCTTGTGAATTTTAGAAATAATAAATGCTTAGTTCACAATTCCAAGGATGAATTTATTCTATCTTCCCATAGGAAAAAGAAGATATAAACTATTAACTTAGGAAGACCTTAGGAGATAAAACATCCCTTGCTTAAGTATAATAGAAGACCAATCGTGGCTATGACATAGAAGGCTAGGACACTGAAACCTATGAATCCTTTGTAAATTTTCAAAGAAAATACTTTTAAAGGATCTATCGGATCTTAGATATGATTCTTCAATGGTCTGTGATCCTTGTCAATTTGGCAAGCAACACAAATATCGCATTAAATCAATCAATAATGTTAAAAATTCCAATGCATTATAGCTAGTTCACAAGGATCTTTTTGGTCCTTTACAAACTGGATGCATTGGAGGAAAATACTATGTATTTGTTTTAGTTGATGACTTTACTATATTCAAATGGTTCTATTTTATAATAAAGAAATCCAAAGCCTTTTACTATTTCAAAATTTTTAGATCCAAAGTTAAAAATGAGAAAAACCTACCATTGATAACTATCCATAGTGATCATGGTGGTGAATTTCAAAATTCAGATTTTGAAACTTTTTGTAGTAAGAATGGTATTACTCACAATTTTTCATCTCCACGAACTCCTCAGTAAAATGATGTTGTTGAGAGAAGAAATACCATTCCTCAGGAAATGATAAGTACAATGTTGAGTGAATACTCAATTGCTAATCATTTTTGGGCTGAAGCTGTTAGAACTGTTTGTTATACTATAAATCTTGTTTTAACTAGACCTTTTATTAAAAAAACAATTTATGAATTTTGGACTGGCTGAAAACCTATAGTCTCATACTTCAATGTTTTTGGATGCAAAGTATTCATTTTGAATACTAAAGAGAATCTTTACAAATTCGCACCTAAATCTGGTGAATGAATCTTTCTAGGCTATTATACAACTTCTATGTCTTATATGGTTTTCAATAAAAATACATGTACTGGTGAAGAAACTATTCATGTTAAATATGATAAAACTACTCCTTTAATTTTAAAACAACCCCAACCTACATCTTCAGACGTGTTTTCAAAAACTGATTATCAACCATTATTAGAATATCGTTCTGATAATGAAAATGTTCAAGAATGTATTTCTGAAACTTTTACCCCAGAATATTTTCTACCATAGGTTGATGAACAAGTATTAAAAAACCCAAATCAATAGCTTCATAGGAATCATCCCAGTGATAACATCGTTGGTGATGTAAATCAACCTGTAAGAACTAGAAATTCTTTGAAAAATAAAATAGAACACCTTGCCTTTCTTTCCCAATTCGGACCTAGAATCCCAAGTGAGGCCTTATGTGATGAATATTGGATTAATGCCATGAAAGATGAAGTAAATTAATTTGAATGGAATCAAGTTTGGACATTAGTGGAAAGACCTAAAGAAACAATTGTAATTGGTGTAAAATGGGTTTTCAGAAATAAATGTGACGAAAATTGAATCATTGTAAGAAATAAAGCAAGACTTGTTGCTAAGGTCTATAATCAACAAGAGGGAATATAATATGAAGAAACATATTGTCCGATAGCTATACATGAATCTATTTTTATTCTATTAGCCTTCACACCATACTCAAATTTCATATTTTTTCAAATGAATGTTAAATGTGATTTTCTAAATGGTCTTGTTCAAGAAGATGTTTTTGTTGAAAAAACACATGGTTTTATAGATTCATAATATCCTAATCATGTTTTTAAAATTACCTAAGCTTTATATGGCCTTAAACAAGCCCCTTGAGCATGGTATGATAGACTTACATGATTTCTTTTACAAAACAATTATGCAAAAGGTACAGCGGATCCAATATTTTTTATAAAAATGGAAGATAAAAATGTTTTTACTGTTCAAATTTATGTTGATGACATCATATTTGGATCAACTCAGTAGTATTTAACTATTTATTTTGTGAATTTAATGAAATTTGAGTTTGAAATGAATATGATGGATGAGTTAACAATATGTTTAGGATATCAAATTTCACAAAAACGAGAAGGAACCTAAATATCTCAACATAAGTATATCAATGATTTACTAAAAAAGTATCTGGAAGAAAATAATAAAAGTATTAGCACTTCAATTGGTACCTCAATCACACCTGATCTTGATGAAACTGGGAAACCAATAGATCAAACTACATTTAGAGGTATGATATGGTGTTTTTTATACTTGACGACAAGTCGACCAGACATAATGTTTTTTGTATTCTTATGTGCAAGATACCAATAAAATCCAATAGAGTCTTATTTAAAATCTATGAAAAGAATCATTCGATATTTAAATGGTACTCTGGATTTAGGTTTTTTTTATTCTTCTGGAAAATATTTTGTTTTAAAATGTTTTTTAGATGCTAACTTTGGTGGTTGTAGAATGGATAGAAAGAGTACATCTAGAACATGTCATTTCTTAAGAGATTCCTTGGTTTCTTGTTCAGGAAAGAAACAACAATCAGTAGCACTTTCCACTATTGAAGGTGAATATGTAGCAGGTGTAAGCTGTTGTGCTCAAGTGTTGTAAATACAACACACACTCACTGACTACGGATTGAGATTTTCCAAAACTCAAATTCTATGTAATAATACTAGTGCCATAGATCTTAGTAAAAACCTATCACATCACTCTCATGAAAATCACATAGGTATTAGGCGTCACTTTCTTTGGGATCACACACTAAAAATAGATATTATTTTAAAATTCATCTGAATTCAAGAACTGGTTGTCATTTATACAAGACCATTACCTTTCTTTAGATTTGAGTTTATAAAATTGAAGATAAAAATTATTACATTAAAATAATAATTCATATATACTTCATGTTTACACTTATCCTTACATTAAACTCCTCTTAAAAGGGGGAGAACATATTTTAATTTTTTTTACTTAATGTATTTTTTAAGTTTTTTTTCTTAAGGTCTTATTTATCTGTTTACTCTTTTCGTTTGCTAATCCATCTTTCTAATTATCATCTTGATTGTCTGGTTATCATCTTCACCTTCTGTTTATAATCTTTTCTACCTGGTTACCATATTAATTTTCTATCAATCGGCAGATCAACCTATGGTAAACACATTGTTTTCCAACAGCATGTCAACCTATTGTAACAAATTTGTTTTCCATCGGCACCTCAACCTATGGTAACAACTTTGTTTTCCATCAGCTTTACATCATATGGTAATGACTTTGTTTTCTATAGACCTGAAAACATATGGTAATGAATTTTCTTTCTATCGGTATTAAAACCTATGGTGATAACATTGTTTTCCATCATCATGACGACCTATGGTAATGACTTTGTTTTCCATCGGCATGACAACCTATGGTAATCACTTTGTTTTCCATCATCATGACAACCTATGGTAATGACTTTGTTTTTCATCAGCATGACAACCAATAGTAATGAATTTGTTTTCCATAAGCATGACAACATATGGTAATGACTTTGTTTTCCATCGGCATGAAAACCTATGGTAATGAATTTTGTTCTCCATCGTCTTGATAACCTATGGTAATGGCTTTGTTTTCCATCGGCATGACATCCTATGGTAATGACTTTTTTCTCGATCGGCCTGACAACCTATGGTAATGGCTTTTTCCATCATCTTGAAAACCTACTGTAATGACTTTGTTTTCCATCAGTATCACAACTGATTATATTCTTTTTTCCATTCCATGTATGCTTATATTTTTTTATTGTGTTATACTATGATAATACATTTAAACCAACAATTTCCTTAGAATCTCTGACCGGTACATTCATTCTTTCATTTCTTTTTCTTTATTAAATTTTATATTTTTTTCTTTAAATCATATCTGTTGATTTATATGTCTTCTAATATAAACCATAGAAGATCAATAGTCATTCTTTTTCGCCTCTAAATAGCCCCCCTCTTCAAACCCACACCGGTTTTTCAGATTTGTTTTGGAAAAGCTCTGCCTATTTGTTTTAAGACTTTGTTCGATCTTCCCTTTGTCTCATATTTATGTCTCAGTCCTCTACTAAAACTCCAACCAAATGTATTCAAAAACTTTTTCAGAGAAATAATTATTCAGAAAAAGGGTAGTTTCTGGGGACTTCATTGACACATATGATTCAACAATAAAGAGGATTATTTTGTTTCTTGTCTGGGAATATATTTCTTTTTAGAAAACTATATCTAAATATCCAATTCTTGTTGATTAATTTAGTAAATTATACAAATCTATGTCTTTTGACAAAAATATGATGATCAACTTTACTATGTATGATAGAAAAATCTCAATGTCTGTGAAACAAACAGATCACTTTCTCAATGTCTCAACAGAAAATGATTCTTTTTGTCCATCTCATAAACTACCAAAGGAAGTTGGTCCATTTAATAGAGAAAGTGATGGAATTTTTTTATTTCTTATAAATGAAGGGAAGATAAAAGTAACTCATTTATCTCCAGATAACAGATTCGTGGTACTTTAGATGCATGTTTTTCTTATCCCAAGGAAAGGATATAGAGAGTCTATTAATGTTTCTGATATCATTATGCAAGACTATATTGTAAACATGAGAATGTTAAATATCATGGGGTAAATTTTTGAAACAACCAAGAATATCAAGTCAGGAGTGATCAAGTCTCATTTGATTACGTATCCCTCTATTCTTAGAAAGTTCATTATAGAGAGCTTGAAGTTTTGTAATATTCTTTTGAAAGGAGAGTTGAAAAAACTAAATCCATCATGGATATGTAAGAATACATTGATGAAGTTGTATGTTTGTTTCGATGAAAATTTAATGTTTTTTGTTAAAGATGGGGAAGTTGAATTAGAACCAAATAAATCAGCACCTATGCCAATCGATGAAAATCCAACTGTTGCTTCTCCTCAAATTTCAGATCCGTAAACCAGTACTAAGACAAAGATAAAAACAAAATACAGAAAAGTTGTTTTGTCATAGTGGAGGAAAGACATAGAACAAATAAAAGAAGGTGATCCTATGTTCAGTCTTGATCCAACTGGCGCTTTAGTTGAGTGAATAAGGGTAGATGATACAATTCAGGCAGATAAGAAAAAGGAGACTCTTTAGAAAAGGTAAGCTTTAGATTTTGATGTTACTAACATCATGAAAATGGTTGAGATGGCTAGTTCTCAACTAACAGAATAAGTGCACCCAGAAAACATCATACAGAGTCTTTCAGAAAAAGAAAAAGTGATAAATTTTTTGAAGAAGTACATGAAGTTGAAGAAGAGTAAGATGATTTTCTTCTGATTTTCTTCAGAGTTCAAGATAGATTTGAGAAGAATCACTTCAAAAGAAAAGTTAAGGCATGCAACAGGTTCCTCAAATAGATCAAAAACTAGCTAAATCTCTTGAAACTAATTCAAATAGATTTAATTATCATATAAATAAAGGTGATCGATCATTTCATACTGAAAAAGTAATTGTTATTAGTGACAAAGTAGAAGAAGAAAGAACAGAAAAAGAAAAAGAAATAGGATACTATCTAATTGAAGGCTCAAGTCGATCAAATGAACTAGATTTATACGATGAGGATGTAGATTCAGAACACACAATTTCTCTCAAGAAAAGTGATTACATTATTCATGTATTGATGAGAATTGAGAAGGCTATTCATTATTTTCATAGAATTGAAGGGAAAATTTATTTCATCACTAAAAATCAAAGGAAGAAGTTTGGTTCAGTAATAGATCATAGAAAGAGAGTATTTTCAATTGAATTTGATTTAAAAGTACTGTCTGAATGTTGAGCTCCTCATAATAAGGCTTGCAATAGGATGACTATGTGGTCATACAAAATATAAATCTTAGTGAATGATCATGAAATATCAATTGAATACTTAAAGAGGATTTCAAATGATCTTTCTATTGCTTTAAATATTCTTGAAAAAGAAACTTTTGAATGGATGAATCAGTTGTAAAAAACTCATGGAGTCGATATCCTTTCAATAAAAAAATGTCAATAGAGAATGAATGCTTTCCAGTCAGAGTTTTCGAAGGTTTCATCTTTCAAAGATGAAATAGTTCTGTTGAAAAAGAAAAATATTTTGTTTTTTAATGTCAATCGGAATTTGAAATAATGAATTGATACTCTTGAAAAGTAATCATAGTTCAAGAAAAGACTATCAAGAATTAGGATCATATTTTTGGTGATCAACAAGAGCTTCTCAAATCACAGGGTGATTCAATCTCCGAAGACAATAAAGAAATCAAAAAGATGATAGATGTTCTTCATGAGCTGATCAAGAATGAAAAATAAAGATAAAACAAATGAGAGTTGTTCTATCATTCTTTATTTACTTTTAGAATTCTATATACATGATATTTCAATGTGGTTTATGTTCACTTTCCATTTTCCTTGCATTCTTTTTCTTACTTTTTCGAGAAACTCAAGATTACCCCATTCTTTTTCAATAACTCAGGGGGAGATAAGTATTTCTTTTTGTTTTTTCATTAAGTTTTGTGCTTTCCAAAAAGGGGGAGATTGTTAAGTCAAAAGTCCTCCTTTTAATTTTATCTCTTGTTTTGGAAATCACAAATCTATTCATATATGTTTATCGTACTGACTATGCTTATCATACTAACTATCCTTATCATACTGACTATGGTTATCTTAGTGAATATGTTTGTCGTACTAACTATGTTTATCATACTGACTATGTTTATCATATAGACTAAATCGTACTAAACCTGTTAATCATTTTGACTCAATAAATAGTATTGACTCTATCAATCATACTGACTCTGTTAATCATACCGACATTTTTGCATCATACTCACTTTGAATTATATCAATACATTACACTAAGTAATACTAATAGTACTCATATTTTACATTTATCACATGATTGTTTTTATCCTTTATCAAAACACATGTTTTATATCAATCAGACTCATGATTATCATTTTCATATATCTTTTGTTTTAACCAAATGATGTTGTGGATATAGTTATAAACTAATCAAGGCGATGTCGTGTTTTCTGTTTCAGTATGACTGTTATAATGCCAGGTGTCCAAGTCCATCTGAGTTTTCCAGAGAAATATGAATGTTGGAGGAAATATGACCATTGGAACCTGAGGCCTATAAATAGAAGGTCATTTGAAGCTGATAACAACAAATGAGAGACTTTGATCATTATTATCTTCTGTCAAGTTCTAGAGAGATATGTTGTGACTTCTCTCTTTATTTTTGTGAAATCCTTGAAATTACAAAATGTGAATGACTCATTCTTAGTTTTTTTATTTCAATATGTTTTTTGTTTTTCTTTGTACGACTAATTAGGAGATAAAAATCGAGGGCTGTTGAGGATAGGCAAACATTGCTATAGATCTTCGGATCGAGGGCTTTGAAGTGTTTGAAAGACAGAGGTGCCGATTACCTAAAAAATCAAGGGCTTGTGGGGATAGCAAGATCGACGTATTGATCTACATATCAAGGGCTTGAGGGGATAACAAAACAGACATACCAATCCTCATATCGAGGGCTTACCATGGTGGTGGTAGGACATACCTCATATCCTAGGTGAAAGGATACCCTTCTCTTTGGGATAAAAGAATTGTAATAGTTTTACATTTCCACTGCTATTTGTATTAGAAAGGGAATTGTTTTGTTTCCTTTTTTCTTTTCATATTCAATTGTAATTGTTTCTATTATGATGATTATGTTACATATTTTATTAATAGATTCTATAAGCTTTATGGTAGAATCTATCACATTTTTATTACTCTGATTATCGAATTCATTTTGAACACAATTTATGGACTTTACTTATAGTATTACATCATATCATATCTTTTATATCCAAGAAAATTGTGGTTAATTGTATTTTTTTGTGAATTGTATTAGTTTCATATCATTTAAACAGATTTCTTATGTTTTTAAACATAGTGTTTTTAAACCAACAATTCACCCCCCTCTTGTATTGTTCCATCTAATATACATATTCATCTATATATCGATCCAACAAAACACTATTGAATTATTATTATTTATTGTGACAAATAAAACTTATCCACTAATTTTTTCAGTATAAATATAATATTAGATATATTAATTTTTTTGATTAAATTCATACTTAATATAAAATTATTGATAAATTACTAGTAAATAATCACTCAGTTTTTTGTAAAGATATTTTATTATTTATAAATAAAACATCCTAAAAATGATTTTATTTCATTTTTTTATAAAATATTATAACTATTTTCTTGAATTTATATATATATATTATTTAATAATATTAAAAATTAAATCAAAATAAAAAAATTACCTTATGGTGTTTTATGGGAATATTTCGAAAAAAATTATTTTAATGTGTTTCGAAAAAATTTCTAAATTTTATTAGAAATTTTATATTTATTTCATCCATTTTAAACGATCGAGTTTATTTTAAAATTTTTTCAACATAAAATTAGATATATTGTATTATTATTAATGTAATAAGGATCAGTTGAAAAAAATTATAATTGAATTTGCTATAGAAACATTTTTTATACAAAAAAATCATGTTTAAGTGAAAGAATGTTTTCTAAAAGGATGTATTGATCACATTTTGTGAACATATTTTAAACCTAATTTCATATAATTATATTTCGTTAATTTGGTAAATTTTAATTTATAATTTTTATAGGGGTTATTATATTTTCCAAATAATAGACTTTTATTTAGAGACATTATAAATAATAACTATAGTAACATTTATCACCATGGTTTGGTTTAAATCAAGTTAATGTATAAAAAAACTAATTAATAAGCCCATAATTATTCACAAGTGTTCTTGTGTTACTAATATAATTCTATATATATATATATTATGAATACTTGTTTATGATGATGATCATTATAGTATTGAAAATTAAAGACCGTTAGAAAATGTCACAATCATAGTTATAAGTATTTATTATGTATCAACATATAGAAAAAATCAATAACATTTAAAATAAATGTCAATATTGAACTTAATGAAATTATTTTTATGATATAAATTAATTTTCAATTTTATTAAATTATATAGTTACTTCAAATGATTGTTAAAGACAAATAAATTATTTCTTAATTAAATTAAAAAATAAAATAAATTTATATAAAAATAAATAATAAAATATAATTTTAAGAATAAAATTTCCCCCAAAAATATTACAGATATATATTTCATATTGGTATTATTTATTTTATAATAAATTTATTTCACTTTTTCATGAATTATTTATTATTGAATTAAATCAATAGTTTCAAAATTGACCTTAATAATATTGTATGAAAATAATATCTTATAATAATATTAAAGGAATAGAAATTTTATCACCCACCATGTTAATGGTATATAGGTTAAAAAATAAATATTTTAATATTCATGAGTCACTATTCCATTTATATTTACATTATTAACCCTTTTTTTATTAAATTTGTGTTTTTCACAGTTAAGGTAATAAATAATTAACCACGATATTAATAAAAAAGATAAATATTGAACTGATATAAAAACATGTCTAAAATAATTTGGATTATGTTATTTCAAATATTGAATCTTTTTCTTCTAGTTAAAGAAAATTTCAAATCATTTTGACCATGAATAATGTTATAATATTTAAATATATTAATGAAATTATAGAAGTTCCCCTCACATTAATTATTAAGGGGTGCATACTCCGTAACATTTTTATAGTACACTAATCAATATATCTCCACACACTACACCAATTACTCTTATAATCATTCTTATTCATGTTTTGAAGGTTCCTGTGACCTAATAGAAAATTTTTATGTTCCTCAACAAAGGATTTAAAGGAACTCTCTTGAATAAGAGGTATTCATCTTTCCAAAACAATTTTAATTTTTATTTATTCTTAATCATCTTCTAAATCATTATTATTTATCATAAAATATGAAAATATTTTTCTTCAATGAATTAAAATTTCATCATGATCATTTAAAAAATATTATACACCCTCTTTCATATCAAATATTATGTGAAATAATATCTCGTGTGTATGTACGACTTATCATCCCCAGGTAGTTATACTATTCATATCACATATCTATCTTTTAAGAATGGGTATTATGATTTATTTAATTTTTATATATAATTATCATAATATAATAAAACTTTTGTAATAATAATTTTACACATAAATTCATACCTCTCCTATCATCGGAGAATGATAACATCATTTGTGTGATCTTCTGGACTACCACCTCCCTGAAGCGGTGCGATTACATTATCATTTATATTTTTTGTGTATATATATTATAATGTATTTGATAAATATATATGATATATGTGATATAATAATGATTCTATAAGAGAGAATTAATATTTATCTTTCTTTCATTCCTTGAATTTTCAAATGAAAACTACATTCATGCATTCATATGGCATGTCGTCTCCTATAAAAGTGTAATTAATTTTTCAATATATAACTTTTATAATTGATTTTAAATATTTATATAATGAATATATATTATTTTTATAAATAAAATAATATTTTGAAAATTATGTTCCAATAATAAATGTATAAGGACTCGGACATCCAAACTGAAACATTCTTTGAATATAAAGTAGTCATCATCCAAAGTATTGATTTTAATAAAAATTTGTTTATAAATAAGTGATAAAATGAAATAAATAGAACACACATGGTTTGATATTTATGAATATAGTTATGTAATACAAGTATAATAAAAAAATATTTATCACATTGTAGGTTTCAATGTGAATAAAGAAAGGAAAAATAAGAGGTAATGGATTTTCTTTTCAATGCAACGAATTTCATGATTGTATATACATGAATTTATATTGAATATATTTTATGAGCCACATATGAAGAATCTATCTAATTTTCTTTTTATTATTTTATTTCTTTAGAGTATAATTTTTGTGTTTTATATTTAAATACAACAATTTTTTAAAATATCAAAAGAATATTGTGTAATAAAAATCAAATTTATTTCTCTCTTTGTTACAAAATATTATTTTATTATATATCAATAATTTTGAAAAATTATTTCAAAAAATAATAAAATTTTAGACTATAAATAATTAATTTCATTTGTACCCACTAATTAATTTTAAAAAAAATTTTATAGGGATTATTTTTTTTAATTTGAAATGAGATAATTTTGAATTTTTTCAAAATAAATGTGTAAGGAATGTTATTGTTAACATATACATAATGTACTGATTTTACCATAATCATGAATAATATTTTCATTAAATATCCATTAGAATTTTAACATGTTTTATCATGGATAAATTTTTCCTTTATTATTGCTTACTTTCTTTCAAATATTTTATTTTAAAATAAAAAAGTTATTATTCAAAATATTTATTCCACGTGACATTTGAAAATAATTTTTCATATAAGATAAACTCCATTATTGGTAATTAGGATTTACTAATAATATCATCCAAGGATTACATCCTTATTCTACTCTAGATGCTTTGTGTTTATAATGAAAAGTTTTTATAAATCCATTCCATTTTCAAAATTTTATACGTAGATGATATGTTTATGAAATACATTTCATTTCATGAGATATAATGATAGAAATATTTTTTGATATTCTAGAACACATATTTCTGATTGTATTTATATTATGTAAGGGACCTGTACACCCTCTATTGCATTGGGTAACTATGGATTAGTCATGAGGTAAATGTGTTATGTATGAACATGATATTCATGTTCATAATACTTTTTTTGCCCATGTTTTTATGTACATAACCTTATGAATGGACACAAATTCCATTACCATAAGATTATACATGTACCCATCTATCATTTTCATAATATAATTAATGGGTCAACCTTTCATTTCCACAAGATCATGTATGGACCAAGTTTCTTATCCATTAGTTTATGTGAGGGCCTAATTTTATTGCTTAACATAATGAGAGAACATGATTATATTTATGCATGTTCAAAAAGATATATATTTGTGTGCATAGAACAATTCCATTTATAATATCAATGATATTCTCTTACAACCCATGTAATTTGATAGTATTAAGATTCTTATTTTATGAACATTAGCATTGAATATATGTATCCAGATTTTGATCTATGAAAATTAGATTGTATTTTTGAAATGTTAAACTCATGTTCTCACACCATTATCCTCATGTTTTACTTGTATGATAATTGATATATCCATATTTTACCATTACTGAGTATCTGATCTCCCCCTTACTTGTGTTTCCTTTCCACATCTTATAAAGAATGTTTTTTGAAAACATGATTCTATGAATGATAATCGTTTTAAATATATTGGTGGGAGGTGATATAGATCTTTTCTGAAGTTATTATTTTATGAATAAAAAATTTTAAATACATTGTACCTATACAATAATGGCTTGGATAGAAATTCTTTTAATGATTATTCATATTCATATATGTAATACATATATATGAAATATTCGAAATGGTATAGTTTTATAAGAGAAAAGTTTTGAAAACACATGGAATATAGGATGAGATAACATTAGTATAACCCATAGGGCTGTTTTAATGAATCTGATAACATCCTCAATGAGTCGATTAAGGATAAAATAGGTTAAACCTAAAGTATAATATATTGGAAAAAATATTTCTGGATTGAAAAATAATATGAATGATTCTTTATGATTTTATTATTTTCCATTATAATTATGGTTTCTTAAATAATACTTTTTGGTTCTAGTCAATCTATAGTACACAAATGAATCATGTGAACAATGAATCTGATAGATAATGAAAAAAATCTTCCACTTATATCATTAAATGGATCAATATGATGGAAAATGTATTTTCTACTCTTCAGTGCTTATAGGATGAAATTTTTTTGCTAGATATTTTTTAATTTTGAATGTGAAGAAATAGATAGTTTAATTTTATTGAGAATATAATGAAATTAAAGAAATATATATCCATGGAATGGTAGTTTATATTAATTTTTTTAGTAGGTTACTTTTTAATAATATATATTAAAAATGAGAAGGATTTATTAGATCTTAGACATAAGGATACTGAATCCATTAGTAAATGAGGTAATTTTTATATAATTTTCATGGTATAATTTATGTTTTATCATCATACCTGAATGAAACATTGATTGGTTCACTAGTGTTTTGAAACCATTTCTTCATAAGGCCTTATCCATAGGGACATTGCATACTCTAATGAAATTGTTCGATTTATACTGATGGTGGAAATGCATGTTGGAAAGCCTCAAGGTTCTGGTAATCAGGAAAATAATATAGAGATTCTGGAAAACTATTATGGTTTCTCACCTAAGGCGAGGAAAATGTTTCAAGCACCTCTTTGAAAAAAATGTTGGATGGAGTACCCAGGTGATTTCCCTAAATAAACAAGAAAATGTTTCAAGTGAGGGAAATCCTTTCCACCATAAATTAATTTTTGGAGTGATGTAAAGAGTCTAGTAAATGAAATAAATAGGGGGATAGATCTTAAAAAAATACACCACTCACACCATTGTTCTATATATGTAATGATTTTGGAAACCATGAGAATCAATTCCCCAATCAAAGGGCTAATTCAGTTATTAAGTGACAAAAACATATAATTTCAAATGAAAAAGGGAAATATTACGAAATTAAAATAGTTCATGTGAACCATGTTAGTAAGGAAACACTATTAATATAATCTAGAATATGGGTTTCTATGTAGATATTTTTTTTTATAAATCCTTTGGTTAAAATGTACATTTGTTAAATTTTATGTGATTTAAAGCAAAAATAACCTATCAATCAATATTCGTTATATATTTCTGGAATAATGAAATCATATTTTATTTTATAAATTAACCTATGTTCATATATAAGTTCTAGTATAAACCCAAACCTCCAATATAAATATTTTTTTCTAAGATAATATCTTAGTAAAATAATAAGGGTTGAATATACTTTTATATGTATATAAAATTTTACTGTAACCATTTGGGAAATTATTTTTACAGATGAGAAAATATATGATCTAGATATATAAATTATCTTTTGATAATGTATGAGTAATCAAAAAAATTATGTTTATCATGGAAGTATATAATATGAAATCATTTTTTGTTTTTAAATATGGATATAAATATTTTCAGAATATACGCATTGTCAACTACCTGTGGAATGGAATTAATAGAAATTTTGATATTGATGTATGATTTCTCAGAAATTTTACAATCAATTTTCGTTCTATTAAATATTTAGTTGTTGATGGAATGTCTAAGGGATATCGTGATTTATTAAGTGATATTTTTCAATGAAAAATTCAACTCGAATATCCATTTCATGGAGTAAAAGATGAAGTCGAAGTAGATTAAATCACAACTAAATGATGGGATTGTGATTATTACATGGAAATAAACCATGTATGTTTATTTTCATTATGGATTAATCATTATATTTATAGAATACCATGACTTTTGAAAAATTACCATGAAATAGATATTTATATATTAACTTTGTAATAGATAAAACAATATTCTTTTAACCCATTAAAGATTTAATCTATTTTTCTATTAATATTTTTTTGTAGCCATGTTATGTATCTATTTTTATCATTGGATGAGGGTTATTTATTTCTATATTTATGTTTTTAGCTCCCACCTATGTTATCAAATTAGGGAAATTAGTTATGTTTTTTTCTATATGGAATTCCTAATTTCCATTCTCTCTTTTAGTATATTTTTTTATTAACAAAATTTATTGAATCTATTTTTTAAATGATATTTAAAATATCAAACCTTAGATTATCATGAATATGATAAATTTTTGAGTAAAAATTTTATTAATTTTTTTATAATATGACACCCAAATATTTTAGACAATATTTCTCTTTATATAATTTTATTTATTTGTTATCTTGTGTTACACACAACACTATGTTTAAATGAACTCGGATACACTATTAGAATATTATTATTTAATGTGATGGTTATAAACTAGATGATAATTTGAAATGTATTAATATGATAACATAATTTTAGAATTATATATAATTTTCGAACTCTATGAAATATATTTATTAATTCAACACAAATAATCACTCAATTTTCATCGAAGTTATTTTCTTAAAATACATGTATTCCTAAAAAAATTATTTTTTTTCATAGAAAAAATTATAATTAAATTCTAGATGTTTCAAAAATTTAAATTATTAAAAATAATATCAATTTTTAATTCATCATATAAAAATTATCATATAGTTTTTGGGATTTTCGTAAAAAGAATGTTTTTCTAATGTAGAATGAAACATATCATATTTTTATTGAAATTTGAATTGTTGTTTCAATCAATTTAAATGATACATTTTTTTTCAAAATATTTTAAAATTAAAATCAATTTAATTATATTATTATTAATTCAATTATATTTATTTCAATGAATTTTATAATTTAATATTTAATAAAACCCATTTTTTTATATAAAAGGCATATCTAAAAAACTATATTTTTTTAAAGGGGGTTTTCATCGAAATCTAGGAACATATTTAAAAACTAATTTCAATAATTTATCTTTAGTGATTTGATAATATCTATTGAGTATTTTTATTCAAGATAATCAAATTTTGAAAATAGTTCCCTTTTTAAAATACATTATTTATAGTATGTGTTTTATGTTTTATCACATTGGTATAAGGGAAATTAGGTTAATAAATGGTTGAAAATAAGTTATAAGGATAAACTATTTCATAGTAATTATTACTAAATGAGAATAATAGGATCTTATTCACCATATACTATAAATATACTTCTTCATGGCCACTTTTCTAGTGAATTTTCCCCTTTAATATTTAATGAAATGAATGATACAAAATATCACTATCGTAGTTTTAAATATCGATTATATATAAACATAGGGAAAAAAAGATATTAACTAAAATAAATGTATATATTTAAAAGTATAAAAATATTTGAATGATATAAACTTATATATAATTTTATCAAATTAAATAATTACATTCAATTTTTATGAAACGTCGATAAAATATTTTTTTATATAAGGAAAAAATAAATTAAATCATTTTAAAAATAGTAAAAGAAATATAAATGTAAAAAAAATATTTCATGTGAAATTTAATGATATCTGTCTCATTTTAGGTATATTTTAAATTATCATATTATAATATTCACTTTTAATGATATATTTATGGGCACAATAAAATAGTAATGTTAAAATTTTCATTAATATAATTTTATCCAAAAAAATAAATCAATTATTTAAAATTCATTAAATTATTATCATTGTATATGTGAAAGGAATATGATATAAAATAACACTAATGGTCTATTGATGAGTCACAAGTCTATTAATATTGACATTTTTAATCCATTGTGATTAAATGTTTGGTTACCATAATGTAAGATTGGGAAAAATTAACCTCGAGGTTATTAAAAAAATAAGTGTTAAATTGATATCAAAACATTTCTTAATTTTACTCTATATTTTTATTTATACCCTATAAAATATTTCTTCAAATAAAGTATCATTTAAATTTATTTCCCTCTATAATAGTCTTATTATATTTCAGTTTTTTTGAAATTACAAAAGTACCCCTCACTTCAGTTATTAGAGGGAACCACCTACTTCACCTGTTCACATGAAATTGAGAAATATAACTCAACCAAACCATTTAAAATAAACATATTGACATCATTTTCTAATATTTTGTGATTCTAGTCTCCTAAAAGACCATAACTAGGTTCCTCAATGAAGGATCAAAATGTTGTCTCCTGAAGAATAAGTAATTATCTTACTCAACCTATTTCAATTTATTTTTTCTTATACCTATTAAAAATATTTGGATTTTAAAATAAAACAATAACATATTTAGCCAAATTAAACATAAATATTATATTTTTTTAAAACACCATTATGATCCCTTTTACTTTGGAATGATATGTGAAAGTATCACTTATGCATATGATCTGATTGCTATCTCTGTTTAGTGATACAATTCATTTCTCATCCAAATATTTTTAGGAAGGATATTGTATTGGTATACAGTTTAAAAATAAAAATAATAACATTTATATAATTGTTAATTATTATTTAACATCTACCTTCATACCATCCAGACCATTGGAAAATATTATTGTCTTTATGCTTTCATATTTTCCACCACCCTTGAAGTGATATAGCTCATTTTATGTTTATTTGTTATATGGATGGTAATAAAAATATTTTAATAATATATATTATATATATTATATAATAATGATCTCATAATATTTAATTAATATTTACCTTTTTTCATTCAATCTGTTAAAAAATGAAAACATTGTTCATCCATATATATGGCCTTCCATATTATTGAATAGTGTATTTCATTATTAAATATATAAAAATCATTCATGAATATAAATATATGTATTATTAATATATATTACATTTATATCATGATTAATTTCTTTTGAAATTATGAAACTATAATCAAATTATTGGGAGTGAGACTGCCGAACCAAAACATGTGTCGAAAAAAAATTTATCATCGAAAATAATGATTTTTATAATAAATTATTAATAAATGGGTGATAATATATCATAAATAAATCACATATTTAATGCAATATGTTAACATACTTATTGGATAAAATTATAATAAATCCAAATTTATTATACATGATTTTTGATCTTGCATAAGGAAAGGACAAACTTGAGGAAATGTATTTTCATTTCATTCAAATTTTAATCAGGAATCTTTATACATGAATTTAGGTTATGAAAATTATAAGTTATTTATCTGAGTAATACCTTTTATTATCTTCTCTTTTCATTATATCTTGAGATTATGTGTTTTTAATTTTTCCCTTATTTTTATTACGTAAGGTACCGAATGATTTTTTTTATTGAAAATAACTTTAATTCTATATTTTCTCTAAATTGTTTTCCTTCCATAAACAATTTTTTTAAAATTTATTTTAAGAACGATATAAATATTATTTTTAAATTATATAAATAAAATTATCCACATTTTACTTTTCTTAAAAATTTACGAAGTATTATTTTTTTGTTTCTTGATTAGATACTTTTTTATCTTTGAAAAGAAAATATGAAAGGTTTGTTTTTTAAAATTTTAAAATTAAATGGTCTTTCCCTTTATCATCACTTATATTTTCCATTAATAAAAATTATAGTGTTTTAAAATTTGGTTTCAAATAAATTTTTTCCTTTTATAATATCACTGTTTTTTTAAATAAGTGATTTCATAATAAAAATTTATTTCCCCAAAGAATTATTCCATGGTATATTTAAAAATTATTCCTTATAATATGAAATCCAATGAAGATAAAAAATATTTAATTGTGATATTATTCTTTTATTCCATAATTATTCATCTCTAGATAGTTTTTTTTTTGGAATTATATTGATGACAAATATTCTCATTTCCATGAGTTATACATTCATGAAATGTTTGTCAAATCTATTTCATTTTTTAGTATCTGATATGATGAATGTTTCTTTATATTGTGGAACCCATATGTATTATTATTTTTATTTGAATTTGGAACATATTTCATCCTTTGATTAATTACATAATTCTGGAAAATAATTTGGTTACTATTTTAAACATGAACCTGATTTTCATGATACACTTTTTCTGTGGAACGTGATTTCACTTCAATAATATTATTTGGAGATAAGACCTTAATTTCCACAATATCACGAATTTACCAATATCTATTGTTTATATGATCATGTGTGTACTAATCATTTACACCCCATGGATCAAACATTGACCTATTTTCATGTCCGTAAGTATATGTGTGGTTCTGATTTCATGTTATTAAATTAATGAGTAAACTTGTTGATATTATTACATACTCAAATTTTAATCTGTTTATGTGTATTCCACAAATACATGTATTATAGAAATTATATTCTCTTATAACTAATATTCATCGATAATATTATGATTCGTGTCATATGAACGGTGGACATTTATGTTGTGTATCATGATTATGATATGTGATATATAAAGTATATATTTTAAATTTTAATATTATGTAATAAAAATTAGACTCTAATTTTATTCTTATATTATTATTGACATAACCCATATATACCATTATTAAGTATCCTTTTTGACCCTTTCTTATATTTCCTTTCAAAATTTTATGATGAAGGGTTTGGAAAATGATATTTCTATGAAATGTTCCTATTTTGATGATCATAGTGGGAAATGGGGTAGATCATTTTTGAACATGTTATTTATGTGTCCATGTTTCAAAAAGATCTAGACCTATATGTTTATTCCATGGTTTAAAATGAGTTAGAATGAATATTCTAAAACATATATGTAATATTGTTGTTTGGAGATTATGGGTCGATATATGTAAAAAGTTCAATTTTGTTTTAATTTTTTCTAAGTAAAATTTGTTCTATCTAAATGAGAATAATCTAGTTAAATCTATTTAAATAAAAAAATTTGGTGAAATTGATATAAAAAAATTTTTATTTAAAATTTAAATTCTCTAAAAATACGTTTTTCCATGTAGTGGTTTGATTTTTTAATAAATTAATTTTTACCATTTCCTGATATTGAATCTTAAAAAATGGATTCTATATTGGGAATCAAGAGTTTCAAAATTAATAAATATATACTGTTTGTTTTTTCTCGATATTAATAGTAACCTTGGTTAATTCATGTCATCTTCATTATAGTAAATTGGGTAAAATAGAGTTAAAACATTGGGTCATGTTTTTAAAATATCTATAAAACATGCCTATATTCATTTGGATGAGGTGATTTTACCAATTTCCATCTATATCCTCATTATTTGGCCATTTTTCCACATTTCTATGATTATGAGTTGTGTAATAATTTATGAAAAAAAATGAATCATTTGTTACTTTAATAATTTAAAACAAATTATAAGCATAAAATGAATATTTTATGAATTATATATATTTATTTGAAATAAAATTTATATTTAATGATTATTAATTTATTTATAATTCTGCATGATTAAATAATTATCTTAAACGCGTATGTAATGTCAACATAATATGAACTCAGTTAACAAAAAATTAAGATATTTTTTTAGTAAAAATATTAATTGGATTGAAATTTGGTGATTTATTGTCCTAAATAGTTGTTGAATATAAATATAAATATTATTAATGTGTATAAGGTTTTTTAATTCCATATTTTTCTTGTTTCCTTTAAAGTCAAATCAAATAAATAGTTTTGAAATGAAAATTAATGATATTTTATAATAAATAATATTTTATTAAATTATATAAAATTCATAAAAATATTACCTTTTTTTATTTAAATAAAATATTTCTAAAGATATATCCATTTTACAGTTATCAGTCAACTTTGTAATAATGGAAAATCCCTAACCATTTATGATTAAAAAATTTATAACCATTGATAAGGTCGAAATGGTTATTGAATAGTTTGTTAAAAAAATATAAAGTTAAATACGACACAAAAATTATCTATATTTAATTGGTTGATGATATTTTGACCCAATCCTATTTTAATTCTAATTCATGTCCATTTGGAATCATTTTTCTTAAGTATTAAAATATTATATTTTAGTATTTCAATAAATTCAAAGAGTGTCCCCTCTCTCTATTAAACAATGCCCATCCTTTCACTTCATCACTCCACCTTGAAATATATATATCAAAAAATACATAAAAATTTATATTGTAAAAACAATTAAAAAAGATTCTTTGATTTTTTCTTCCAAAACATCTTAATATATTCCCCTTTAGGGGATAACTAAAGAAAGTCTACCAGAAAAGATGTAATCACTTTTTATGAATGTTTAAATTTTAATCCATTTTATAAAAAATCTATATATAGGGTATTTATTCAAAAATCTTTAGTTATATTTATTAAATATAATAAATTATTTCTATATTTATTATAAAACATTTTCCAACACTTTTTCACCCTATGGAAAACAAAAACATCACACATGTGTATGTACATCTCACAATCACAATGTTGTGGTTTAATTTTCTTTCAAAATCACGTTACATGTATGGTTATAATAATATATTTAATAGATTTATAATATATTTATGAAATCGTTATTTTAATGAAATCATATATTCTTATTTGTGTTTCTACCTTCCTAATACGTTGGATAACGATAGCGTCACTTGTGTGTGCGTCTGGACTACCACCTTCAAGAAGTGATATGATTCATTTATCTTTAATTCATTTATTCAATTGTAATAATTATATATTTAATACTTTTATATGATATATATTATATAATTATTATTTTTATAGTTTATTTATTAATTACCTATTTTATCTATCCGAAAGTGGAAACATCATTCTTACATACATTTATCCTTATATCTCCACAAATGGTGCAAGCCATTTTTTAGTATCTACCTCTTATGTTTGACTGTAAATATGTACATATTTAATATATCTTATATTTATATCATTATTAACATTATGAATATAATGAAACCATTATAAAATCATGTCTCAAATGACCACACTAAAATAATCTTGAAAATGAAATATATAACACTTATAAATATTGAATTTAATAAGGAATTATTAATAAATGGGTGATGAATGGATATAAGGGGATATTTTCTGATATTTAAATTAAATAAATTATATATTAAATGGATTGAAATAAATATAAATTTACTATACAGGAATTTAAATAACTTTCTTAATAATGTTAATTTTTATTTATGTTTTTTCTTGTCTTAATTTTAATTTTCTGGGACACCTTCCATGTTTCCACTCATTTTATTTATTTGGCCTATATATTCCCCCTTTTAAATGTGATATAATTAATCTAAATATTTTAATGATATTTTTTATTTCATTTCAATTTATTCATTCATGGGGCTTATGATTCAGAAATTTAAAAAAATTGAAGGGGTTTTATGCTATAATTTTATGATTTATAATTGTTTTTTATGATGAAGTTTCAAAAGATAAAATTTTCACATATAAATCTCATGAAACTCACAAATTTTATTATCCCTTTATTAATTATTGATATAAATTCGTTACCATATTGTTCCTCTTATATCTCATGGTATAAAATTAATTTTTTTTTCTAGAAAACTGACTTTATTTATTATCCATTACAATACCATTTTTTCTTCATGTAAATTTTATTAACTAAAATGTTTTCAATAGATATTTATTATTATCCTATTATTATATAAATTAAATATTAACCATGATTCAATATTTATTAAAAAAATTTAACAAAATATTCAGGTCAGTTTTTGAACATCTTTCCATTGACATTTTTCTTAAAAAAATGTTCATGAAATATTTTTTTAACACACTCAGAATGAATGTAATCGCAGGCCATAATTGAAAATAAATTATTTTACCCTTACATTACAAGTTTTAATAGTTATTTTCAATGAAAATTTTATCCTTAATATATGGTTATTTTTAATATTTTAAAGAATTTATTTTGAAGTGAAATCTATATTTTCATCATGAAATGTTCTAGGGATATTTTAAAGACCTTTTTCATAAATACTAACATACTTTCTATTACTTATGTTTTACTAGGGAAGTGACCAAATGTTGTGATCCACATTTTTCTAATGATTACTTATGATGATTATTTTTTATGGATGACTATATAAAACCCAATTATTTAACATGGGATATTAAATTAGTGAACTCTATTTCATTCCCACTGTTATTTAAGTTAAAAAAACAATTTATTATATATTTATGATGATATAATGAGATGATGAATCCTTTTTTAATACCATTTTTTAGTTGGTTATAATATGACGAATGATTTTTAATTATTTTCCCAACATATTTATGAATTTCATTATGTGATGGGTGGAACATGATTATATATTCATAAAATCCATTGGATATGGATATATATATATATATATATGATATGATCAAACGAACTGGAATGGGGTATGAATCTTCTTTAGTTTGGGAATTTTTCCACAATAATAGTTTTTGTGGTGAACCTTTACTTCTATGATGGAATATGGATAGATACCAATACACTTTCATATACATGGAATTGAAATATTACTATTTTATAAATTTTCTGTGTGTTTATTTGAATGCCAATAATCTATGTTCTGTGAGAATTTATTAATCTCATGGATGATATTCTTTTGTTTCATTATGATTTAGGTCTTGTAAACTTCCAATTGTTTTCTTTAACAAATGATTATGATATATGATATACATGTCACAATTTTCAAATGTTAATCTGAAGTTATCATATATTTTTCTAATGTCATCCTTAAGTGACCACTAGGATATCCATTTTTACCCTTTTTAATCATCAGAGCTAACATGTGGTATGTTTTTACCCAAGTTATAGAGAAATATTTAATGTCGGATATGTCTCTGAAGAGATATAATTATGAAGAAAAAAGTGGAATATTTTGTAAACCTCATATGATCAAGTTGTTTATATATCAATGTTTCTAATTATATAAGACCTAAAATATATCTTTTGAATGGTAATATAATATAATGAATATTAATTGAATAATATCAACTCTCTATGTACGAAATGTTTCTTTTTCTATATTACATCTATGAAGAATCTAATATATGATAACCAAGAGGAGTATCTCAGATTAATTTGATTGTGTGGGGCTTATAAAATTTTTCCCCTAATATACCTGACTTAATAGGTCATCCAAACAAAAGATTTATTTTGGAATTACACCATGTAGGAGTCCGATGAGGGAAGAAAAAAGGAGAGTCGTGGATAAAGCTATTTTGGAAACTAATTGGTGAATGTAAACTCATGGAGTTCAAAAATTTCATACATATATTATCTAGATTATATGTTATAATAATCTATATTGAGTTTCTAAAATCATGTAATTTCCTTGGACAATGATTTAGATCAATGTTATTGCATTGGTAAATACTTCCTACACTACCCAAAAAGATCATGGAGTAATAATTTATTTTTCATAGGGGTTAGTGACTGAAGTGGATAGAATAGTCTATAAAATTGGGGCCACATACCATCTTTAATCCTAAAAAATGTTTGGGTGGAGAATCCCCCATAGTATGGATCATTGGTCTATTGATGAAAACACAGATTCATAAAGAAGATGATATCCATATAGTAACCTATCACAGTGAATGAGGAAAAATAGTTTTTTATGGGGATTTACTTGTAGAGTTGATGGTATAGTATTGGATGCATAATGCAAGTTGTGTAGCTTGGATATCATATTGTGGTCCATAGAGCTTTGGCTGCATAGATTTTATGTGTGGGGACATCACCATTGGAATTTCATTATGGGGAAGATAAATAAATAATGGATTGATTAATGGAAATATTAATTCGTATTTTTATTTATCTTTGAAGGGAATTATGTTCAAATGGAATTCCTTAGATTTCTTCCGAAATAATCTCCCCTATTCAAAATGTTATAATATTACCTTTGATTTTGATTTTTTTACTCAGGATTTCCCCTATATGTTTTCTATGAGACTATATTCTTATATTGTAGTTCTGGTTTTCATATGTAGTGGTCGATAATTGCCTTTTGATATGGAATTATGTATAGTGTTTCATGAGGGATTGATCAATATTGAATTATCATCCACTTTTTTTCTTATAGAACATCATGAAGGGATGTTTCAATATATATTTTTTGGAGTACCTTCTTGAGAATACCTCACAACATGGGAATCCATGAAATGGAACCTTAGACCAGAAAAATAATTTCCTAGCCAAATAAAGTGTTCTTTATTAAGTAGATGAATCTATAAAAGGCACAATTAACATGATTTTTTATGAATTCAACCCTTTTACAGATTATGAAAATTAAAATTATATGTAGGGGTCTAAAAAGGATTCATTTGAAAACAACTTATTTTTTCATATAGTATGATTAATCCATGAATTGTGTAAAGAACATCATTGATGGAGTGAAAATAATTTTGAATAAAATTAATTACAATTTAAAGTTGTTAAAATTCTATATAGATCCATACATTTTATTCATGAAGGGAGTGACATTCTAATAGAATTTTTTCATTTGCCTATTTAAATTTATGTAAAATTTATGGTCAAAGTTACATTTTTATAAGAATTCATACTAAGGTCTACTTTTCCTCCCTTGAGAGTCAAATCAAAGCCTATGAGTTTATATTTACCCATTATTATATTGTATAACCACTATAAATTTTATTCTTGAGACAAAAATGTGTATAAAAAACCCTCAAATTAGGTATTATCATATCTACACCCATCTTGTTATTAATTTAGGATGTGAACTTCCTAATAATAATGGGAGTCTCTCACTACCCCATCATTATATCGAGGAATGTATTTAGGGAATATTTATTTCTAAGTGTTTGAGAAGTAATGTGGTTTTTATATATCAACTTCTATTCTTATTAGGACATAGAGATACATTTTTATGAAACATAATAAGAGTTTTTATATATAAGGTTCGTATCATGGATTCTATGGAAAAATTGACAGTATTAATTTTTTATAGATAAAACTTGCCCCCATTAAAAATGGATTTGTTTAATTAAAAATAAATTTTATAATCATTTAATATAGGGTATATTAAAATAATATTAGTCATTTTTATAAGCTTCTACACCAGTCTCTCCATCTAAAATATTTTCAAACTGGATGATATTATGTTATGGGTTTGGAATCTGGGAAGAATTATTGATACATGGATTTTTGGATCCCAAAAGAGTTATATCAACTTAAGGATTTGATATAGTAAATTCATAAATGTAAAAATTAATGTATTAAATACTTAGTAAACTGGATGTTTATTTTACATTGGATCCATGGTAGGAGGTCTAAATGTCACTATGTATCTGTCAAGAATAGGAATCAAGAAACATGTTTTTCATAATATATCCACACATAGATATATATTATGTTTTAGGGATATGATAATCCCTATTCAGGTTATTTTTAATTTTTTATCATTATTTTGTGTAGTATGGGATTTCACAATAGATGAGGGGTCATTTTCATTCTAGCATCAGGTCGTGAATTCAAACCCAACTTGCATCAATATTTTACAATGATATGGATCTCATATAAGAAGTATATATCTTAATATTAATAAATCTCTTTGAATTTTAAGAGGCATGTGGCATAGGCCATACTTCACACAGTTTTTCTTCATCCAACAAGGATTATGTAACATGGAATAAGTCATGTGAACAACTATACAAGGGAAATCGAGGGGTATAAATTTAGAATTTGTTATTGTATTTAGAAGAAATATATTAAACTATACTCTGGAATAATCATTTTTCATATACTATTTATTTTGTTTAATTTATATTCATAAAATATTTCCAATATACAAGTGTATATGCATAACGGGTAGGATCATGTCTTCTTTCTAGAATTCACTTTATGTTATCTCAAACTAATATATTTTCATCTTTATCATGTTGATTTAAAAGATATAATTTTTTAAAGGATATATAAGGTGCATACTTATCCAGAAAAGATTAAACTTTTTCCGAGATTACCCTTTATGAAATTTCATTTTGATGGGAATAATTACTCTTCATTGTTGTAATTTATGGTCATGTATGTCAGACCAATGGGACTAGAAAATTATGTTCAGACATTTTTACCTTATATATCTTAACTTTTAGAATGTACATATTTAGTAATAATTATAAGTTTTATATACTAATAAGGGTTATAAAAAACCTAATGTGAATGGAGGGACCCTCATCCCATATATAGAGGACCATGATGTATGGTGTGTATAGCTAAAGGTATTATTGATTAGGATAGTGGGGAAATAGAGTTTAACGAATCACATATTTAAATATAAATTTATATAGTGTAAGTTTAAATATCATTGACTAGAAATGTGGCATTAGGTAAAGACCCAAAAATTCTAGGTAATTTTTTCAAATTATTTATGATTATTAAGATTCCTCAAAAATTGACAGAACATGATTCTGAGGCCCAGTGTTCTAGGAATGAATTTCTGACCTTTTTTATGGTACCTACAGTAAACGCGTGGGAGGTATTTTATATCTTTTGAACTGGTTTTCAGATTAAAAATCCAAGGTCATCATTGAATCTTCAGTGCCGATATACACCTAATGGAAGCTTCAATTCAAGTGTATTGGGTCGGGAGAAAAATATAGTTTCTGGACTTTATAGAAAAAAAATAACATAACAAGTTATTTTATTTCTTCTTCTCTAGTGGATGAGAAGTGGTGGTGGGGAACAGTGACTTATCAAACCAATTAATGTCTTGACTCATAAATTGTGTAACTACACCATGGTGAATTAAAATAGGATCATTAATTCATTTAATGAACCTCATTAATTCTTCAAGGTGTTACTGACCTTTCCCCCTCCAATAAAAATGGACCTCAGGGTGGGGTTTTGGCATGGTTTCTTCATACGAGGATACTCGAGAAGAGATCAGTGGAAACATCCACTAAAGAACCATGTAATCTTGGGTGGAAACAATCCTCGATCGATGAATGCCGATGACTCCATCCAACATGGTTTCTACTCACACCACAACTACGACACCTCTAAAAGTCCTCACTGTAGGGGGATTATTTTAATAACAATTATCTTTGATGAATTATTCTCCCGTCTATTATCATGATAACGCAGAGGGCGCATGTCAAACGAACAAGGCATAGACTCTCCACCTCTTCATTTATCATTGTGTTATCCGGGGATTGTTTTCTCAATTTGATGGAAACTGGAGATAGAGGTTCATGATGTGACAGCAGTAGTCTGGAAGGCTTGTAGGCACAGACAAGAGTGGGAATAGTTGTTTGGAGCATCACTGGGGTGCCACCGAAGATTTGTCGGTGCGGGCTATCAGAAGTCGCCATCAGCTGGTCGTGGTAGTAGCAGGCGGCACATCATCACATGCCGTAGAGGGGAGCTGCAGTATCATGTCATGGTGGCTGCAGAAGGCAGTCGGCCCTCGGCTGTCCGTGGTGGCGTAGTCGGAGCACCATCGTGCACCATGTTGATGAGCCATAACATTAAGGCTGCGGCAGTGTCGAACGCCAAGCTAGACTCCCTACGGGTCCCACGGGTGACATGGTGGTGCCACCTAGAATCGACTTTAATAGAGAAAAAATGGCTCCTTTGAGCCATTCGGGAGCAACAGACCGCGTGATCCCTGAGAGTCACACCAGGTAGTGGGCCGGACTACCGGGTGGGATGCGAACAGCTTATGGACCAGGCCGGTTCGCACCCTATAAGGGTGATTTTTCCATGGCCCCGCCCGTCTAGACCGGGTCGGGTTGACCAAAACTGATTCGGGTTGGCCCATACCAGTCCGGGCTGGGTCGGTTCGACTGGGTCGAACCCACCTTGGACCTCTCTCGAGCCTTTAAACGCTTAAGTGAGTGTATCCCACGAACCCGACATCCGTTTGAAGAACCATCTATGATGTTGGCATCCTCTAAGAGATATTGTCCTTTTGAGATACTCCAAGAGTGTTTTGGAGAATGTTTCAGTACTATCTGGCTTGATCGACCTCGAATCCTACTGGGCCATCAGCACTAAAATGCCTATAATTTACAGAATGGGCATTCGGTAGGCATTCCATCTATTGCATTGGAACCATTATGAGAAGATAGATCATCTGGTTACTTCTTCTTTTGTCTTCTTGCCTGTTGAAATATAACAAATGTCTTGATGAGTGGTTCTCCCAGAATCAAGCGTTCTATGAGCAGGAATCTAGGGGCTGGCAGGGAGGCAAATGTTGGAGACAGATCATACGGAGGTTAGAACCAAGCGATCGTGGTTGGGTAAGAATCTAGAGATGCTGTGTGGATTAGCACCGATCATGTGTGGGTCAGATCCATTGTGCGTCAGCACTCAACGATCCTAGGTGGGTAATCACATACCGATCTTTTTTGGGTTAGATCATGTGTGGGTCAGCTCTCAATGATCCCTTATGGGTTAGCGCATACTGATCCTCTATGGGTTAGATCCTGTGCAGATCATTAAGGATTAGTATATATCGACTTTAAATAGTTCGGATCCTCTATGGGTCATGCGGGGGTTTTCCCATATCAATCCTGTGTGGGTCAGACTCTATATGGTCAGCAGTAGTGCCTCTCATCAAAATAAAATGATCTATCTTTTCAAAAAATCATATGTACTTTTGTGCTTTACTTATACCTGTTTTGAATGGAGTCATTTACATTGTGAATTGTGATTGATATCATGCGTTTTGGTTTTCCTTTTTCGAATTATGAGAGACCTTCGGTGGTCTTGGCGTCCCTACTAAGTATTGTTATACTCACCTCGGCACAGGTTTTCCCCGCACATTGTTGTGTCTTGTAAAAATGACGGGCAACCTTTCCTTAGTCTTGGTAAGCTAGGAAAAAACTATGGATGGAGGAGATTCACTGATGTGGTGAGTGGTGGAGACGCGATGTACCTACACTTTAGGTAGGATCCTCTGTGGATGATTCCAGGAGCTATTTTCTGTTTTTCAGTTGTTGGTGTACCTTTAGTTGGGCATGTATTCTAGAAAATTTTCATTTTGTGCACACCTTTACTACTGCAGTTTTACTTCGTGGTTGCATCTTTTTGTTTTCTTCATTAGAGTTTTTGTACATGTTTAAAGGAAATTCCTTCCCATTTTTTGGGATACACCTTTCCGGTGCTAGTCGCCAACCCCTGACCTATGGAAGGAGGGTTGGGGTAGTAATGGCACGAGCCCTGGGGGACAGGTCGTGACATATGATCAATCTCTAAATGGGATACAGAAAAACCATCGTGAATGATGGACCAATTCATGATATAGATAATACTAGAATATGATTCATTTTTTTTATGGTAATAAAGGTAATACCAATGTGTCATGAATATTATGTTCATGTGATTGGGACAATGCATCAATTATAAATCTTCTAGTATAGGTATATCAAATCAATTCATTGGGGTCACCAGTAAGTGTATATCAACTCAATGAATTTTGGACTTAATAGGAGTACCATATCGAGATATAAAATTGAACAATAACATGATAACACAGTCATTAATTATATTTACATTTATTCTTGAATATACCCTATTGAGGGTGTAATAATCCAGTTGAGTAGTTTAGTTGTGGAATGTTTTAGGTATAATATAATTATATCTAAACCATCATGAATTATAGGATATAAAAATTAAGTTGACCATGATTAATGGTGGAAACTTGTTCCTTCCACAAACCATATATACTTCATGAGGTTAAGGTGGAACTTACCTTTAAGACAAAAAAACACACTCTGTGGGTTACATATAAATCTATATTATTCACCATAAATTACTAAATGGGTAAATTTAGAAAAATCAATCACTTTTACCCAAAAAATAATAAAATTATGAAGCAATAAGATTCCTTAAATGAAGGATATGGGATTCTATGGGAGTATCTTGACACATGGAATTGGGATATTGATTCATATATCAATGATCAGAATTTTGTTCATGAAAAATGAAATAATCAATAAGGGTTTGATCACCCAAAAGGATATGCCACTAGGTGTTATATATATAATGATGGTAAAAGTATCTATTATAAAATTATTAAATAGACAATCCCTTAGAGGTTTGATCTATTCATTGAGAGTAGATGGTTATATCATTATAAAAAACATACTCATGGCATATCCTAAACCTACTCAGAAAATTAAACGAACATCATCTCTATCATTTCATAAAATAGTAGGGTCTAATAAAAATTTTGTGACATATCCTAGGATCATATGGTAGGCCCCATGAACATATATTAATTTTCCTTTCATTTTGTAACATTGTTCCTTAAAATTTAAGGAAATTTTATAGCAACTAATAAATTTTTTTTCCCTCAACTTTTACATGATGTGTTTTCCACCTAAATATCCTTTGAATATCATATCTTATTTATTTTATGGTCATTTAATTTATATCGTAGTGGGATATAGGTCATTGTCATAATTATTTTAACAAATTCTGTGATAGTATATCTGGAAAAGGCATGTATAAACTCAATTTGAGGGACATTACCATTTCTATCACAGACTATAGCAATGGGTGTTACACACGGTTTTAAGTTCATCATTCAATGGCATAGTTTATGATAAAAACTATGATAATAGATCATTTTGTAACTACCTATCCTAATCGTACTTGAATAATTATTCATGAATTACAATTTGAGAGGATTAATACATATATCCAACTCATTTATAGTAAGGAGTATTTTTTAAATTTTATCCTACTACATGTTCTGATTCAAGAGAAGCTCAATAACTTGTTCCTATGAAATGAGTTCTAAGATTCCATATAAATGGGTATATTTCTCCCTATTACAAATCATATATGAAAAATATTTTAAGAACTCACACATGGATCTAGATCACATGGAGGATATATTCATATAGGTAATATGACACTGAGTATTTTAAGGTCATGAAATATAGACTATATGTCAAATAGTTTTACCACACATGATAATGACTTCATGTTATACCATTTAAGTCAATTATACTATGAACAATAAGTAATGATGTTTTTGATTATGTGAATTAGATCCTCCTTAAGAAAAAATATAGAGTATTAGGGTATAAAAAATTAAAATTTAGTGATCCCTTTGAACCTAGAAAAATATATGAATTAAATCACAACCTCAAATATTAGAAGTATAGATGATGGAATGGTTATGAGTGGTAGTGGGTTTACCATCAGTAATAGAATAACACATGAAAAAACCATCATGGATGGTTATAGTATATTTAACTATAATAATAATGTAAGATTGTGGCATACCATTATGTTTATTCATGGTAGGATTAATATAAAAAATGCTGTAATCCAAATCCAAATTATGTGGAAACAAAATAATTGAGGTAAGGTAGGCCTTTCTTTCAAGATAAAAACACATGATAGAGGTTACTTCAAAATAATGTTAGAAACTATATATTTTACCATTGTTTC
This sequence comes from Viscum album, assembly GCA_963277665.1. NCBI lineage: Eukaryota > Viridiplantae > Streptophyta > Magnoliopsida > Santalales > Viscaceae > Viscum > Viscum album. The sequence continues at coordinate 40,044 of CAUJRU010001517.1, read as the reverse complement.
TATAATTATTTATATCTTTATAGTTTATTTCATTTTATATTAACTCAATCTCATCGATATCTTTTGAATTATAGAACACCTATTTTAAACAAAATATGATATCCTATTGAAATATTATTTTTATTAAATTAATTTTATAAACTAGCCATAAAATTATAGTTTACGAATTGTAATATAAAAATGATTCAACTTATGTTTTACTCACATATAAAATAAACTATTTTTTTCTTATATTAAATAAAAATAAATGATGAAAAATTTTAAAGAAAAAGAAATGTTTTCTTAAATCCTATATTTTTCTAAAAGGTGGTTTATCCATGTTGTGTTAAAATAATTTATATTTTATCCTTACCACTTATAGATATTTTATTTCCAAAAATTACTTATTTTTTTAATAAAAAATTAAATATTTATCATATGATATATATTTTTTATTTTTAAGAAAATATTATTTTTTTCATCAATAGAATAACATACAAGTCTTTATTCGGTACTATCTTTTCATTATAGAATTGACAAGACATATTTATATATATATTTTTAAGTTAAAATTATTTCAACGATATGTTAATTAAACCAAATTATTTCACTTAATTCAATTTTATATCATATTTTGATATAAAATCATTTTAAACTTTTGAATGTTTCTCTTTTAGCAAACTATTTTTTCAACACATCTTTGGTTTTAAATTTAAAATAAAATTTACAAATTATGTGATTTTAATTTGAAAAAAATGGATTTTATATTTCAAATAATCATAATATATATTATCATATAAATTTATCTTAATTATATTCCGCAATGAATATTGAAAAAAGAATAACCATTTTTTACCATATTAAAGGCAATAAGTGGTTTACCTGGGAGTAGAACTAAATGGATAATGGAAAAAAATTAAAAACAAACATGTATAATTCCTATTTAATGTTCATATTCCCACATTATTTCTTATAATGATATTAAATGGTCCCTCTAGAGCCTTTTTATGGGAAAAACGTTGGGGTAATTCCATCCCTTCAAAAATTCTAAGTGAATCCTCTTCCCCATGTAAAAAAATCCCCCCATATCCTCTCCATTAATAACTTCCAAAATCCATTTTTCATAAATTACCTTAACTAATAACTTCCCTAATTCTATCCCATAATCATATAATGATTTTTTATTAGAAACCCATCCTAGTAATGCTTTGGATTTAATGATGAAGAAGATTTATAAAGAAGAGGTGACATCATTAAAATAGCATTATATATTTATTTAGATTAATACTCATTAAATTATAAATTAAAAATGATGATATAATATTAATAGAATCATAAATATGATGATAAATTTTTAATTTAGTATTCTAAAACCATATTCTACCCTCTAATGGGAAAATAAACTGTTGATCGTATGTCCTATAGACTACCACCTCATGAAACAACCTAATTTGCTGTCTATAACTTCGTATCACGATATATTATAATGATGTATATATGTTTTATATAAAATATTTAACATATATTCCACATACATAACTTATTTTAAATGTATTTTTCATTTAATTTCAATTCTTTCAATGTTTTGGGGGGGATTCCATTAATTTTGGTGGAAGTTGACGGTTTTCAAAATTTGGACCAAACTGTGAGCCCAATTCCATATTTAATAATAAATTTTATTTTTTTTATAAATCCTTAATTTTAAACATTTTTCATCCATTCCTCTTCCAACATTTTCTCTTATGACCTATCCAAATAACCATGTCCATTTTGACCCTTTTTAAATCCATTAGAATTTTGGGCTTGAGTGAATTAATTTGGAATTGGTTCAACCTGTGAGCCATTTCATGTTTTATATTATTTGTTTAAGTCTTTAATAATATTGTCATTTTTTACTGTAATCTCTTGATTCCACCTCCCACCTGAAACCAAAATCCCAAGCATCACCCCATTTATTCATTTTTCCACTTTGGACCTCATTTACCTCGAAGAGTAGGGAATACCCTTTTACAGTTCCTCAAATCGTCCATATTTGAGAAGGTAAGTTGATTCTTTCATAAATCGTTTTATTTTCACTCTTTTTCCATTCATTTTAGTCCCCACATGACCTTCTCATCAACATTAGTGCCTCCATATCAGGTTTTGTAGCTTGGGGATTAAAATTGTGGTGTATTTGGTTTGTTTGATTCAAGATGTTTCAAGTAAATGTTTCTTTCCTTGATTTCTTCCACTTCATTAGGGTTTCTTTCACCCTTTCATGAAGTTCCTCATGTCCAAAAGTTGAGGATTGAACCTAGGGTTTTCATTGGGGTCTTTTTGGTCAAATATTTTGGTCTACGGCTGGATTTATCTTTCTTGAGGTGTGACAGGGTAGCGATCGATGTTTCACACCATATTTTGAGGGTTTCTACATAAAAGGTAGGTGATTCATTGTGTAATCATTTATAGATGAGTTAGTTTTTTTGAATTACATCTTATGCATGTTCCTAAAATTCTTTGTGTGGTGTGAAAACTATTTATGTTTTATTTGGTTAAGCATTTATTTCTATAGTTTCATTTTAGCTTAAAATTGGGTGTTTTTCATGTGTAACCCTTTGGGTATTGTGCAGGTGTGTTTTATAAAATATGAAATTGGTTTAATAAATCTTTTTTGGGATGAAAATTCTTATTTGGTAGGGTATTGGTGTGACATTATGTTTTAATGAGGGGTTTTAATGGGTTTAATGTGTAAAACGTTATTGTACTTATTGAATGTTATTTTGAGAATATGTGTTTTTAATATAGATCTTTTGGGGTTTTATTTGAGGTGTTTTTATAACACTTGGGGGTAGTTTAATAAATGTTTTTTGGGATTCCAATTCTGTTTTGAATTTTTATTGGAGTGATTTTGTCCTTTAAATATGGTTTTGAAATGGGTTTTATGTGAAAAGCTTTGGAACACTCTTTAGATTATTTTTTGAATGTTTTGAATGGTTTAATGATTTATGTAAGAGGTGAAACCATATTGGAAAACTATTTTGTATTGTTTATACTTTCAAATGGAGCATTTTAAATGTGAATAGGTCTTTCATGTGATGTGTATCTTCTTGGAAATATCTTATAAAAATGTTTAATGGATTTATTGAAATGTGGAAGAGGTGTGAATGTGATTTGGGCTGTTTGTGTGAGTGCGATGTGAAAATCGATTTTGTTTATAAATATGGTTTTATGAGTCATGTGAGTGGAATGTCATGTGATGTTTGTAATATTTTGAGGGACTTTATAAAATTGTTAAAGGAGTTGTTTGATTGTTAATGATATGAAAAAAGTGTTGTGGGCTATTTTGGTGTGAGTTTGATTTCAAAATGCATTTGAATGAAAAGTGGAATTTGTGACTTGTGTGAGGTACACGGGGCTTTTTGGTTAATGTGTGATGTGGAGGTGATATTTTCATGTGAAAAATATATTTCTTGGCTTGTTGAACTTGTTTCAGTACAAAGGGAAAACACAAGTATCTAGGTGGGTGGACCTGTACTAGTATGCTACTGAATCCATGGGGTTTGTCCTCAGTTTGACTTAGAATGATTGATGCTTACACCTCTATCTAAACTACGATGATGATTGAGGAACACTAGGTTATGGGTCTATTCCCTACTAGTGGCTCATGCATGAGAACCAATATTTTTTGTGGTTACTCTCACCGAGATACGAGGTACCTATGACCCACTTCTAGCTAGTGTGTAGGGGTTATTTCATATTGCTTGTGCTCATTAGATCATTTATACTTTCTATAGGAATAAAGTATATTTGGGTGAAAAAATTCATTAGCTGTTGAATTTATTTTAAAAGTGTTGATTCTTTAAATTATCCCACTTCAAAATTGATTTATTTAAGTTACTTCTTTTAGAAATTGTAACTAGAAATTACATGTTTTTGAAAACATGCATGCTTTTCATCTTTGAATGTTTATCACATGAAAAATCTTAGTGGTGGTATCTGACTAGGAATTGGATCATACCCTAGATACACCCTAGGGTGTAAGAAGACTTGGTTATTTTTGTTGTCGCAGGTTTGTGTACAACCTTTGTGCAAATAGTTTGGGTTTTCACTAGTCATTCGTGATGTAGTGTTGTGGAGATGGCTTGAGGGTGATGCCGCTTTCCATTTTTAGGTTCTTCAGATATTAATTTTTGGTTTTTTACCTTTTTTATAGTCCATGTGAGTTGTTTTAGACTATGTAATTTAGTTCTGAATTTTTGTAAAACATTGTTTGGTTTCAAAAATCCATATTTGTTTTATTGGATTCATTTGTTTTTTTATGTTTATAAACTTTTTTAAATCATTCCCAATTCTCATTTTAGGATACCCAGACACTTCTGCCCTCTTGTGGGGATCGGGAACACCCTTCGGGCCTTGTCACGGGCCAAGTTTGGTGATGGTTTTGGTGGAAATTATAAGGCCCCAGCCTTAAACCTTACTTAATATTGAGTTATTACAAGATTACACATTGAGGATCTTTTCAGGTTTAGAGTTTTAGAGAATTAGATCATGAAACTTGCATTACATTCCACATTTAAACAAAGTGGTTACATAAAAGACAGTATTCATTCTTCCCATCAACGGAAACATATTTAAAATATAACACGGATTCTTTCTTGAAACATCCTTGACACTATCATCACATCATGTACCTTTCCCTTGACCTGTGAAAAACATTTCAAAAACTTGGGATGAGCATAAAAAGCTCAGTAAGGGTTATAAAAATATGGAAAGGAAACATGAGTTCATATATACATAAGAATGAAATCATACTTTACCCATAAAACATAGGCACTTTAACATACCTCATTAAACCATGAATAAATCATAGAAAACATAAGACATAAAGGTAACTTGAGGCATTCATAACATTCTTACGTAGGGAGTAACCCTCTTGGTTATGTTTGGAATACCCATCACAGTATATTCCCTAAATCTCTTCGGAGAAACCTTAACGTTTCACGCCTTCGCGTTACCCAATGCATTGGAGAGCTATATCAGGCTCACCCGCCCTTAGTTTATCACGGAACCACCCGTTCTTCATAACAATGCCCAAGAACCATAACATAATCGTATCACATAAACATGAATAAAGGAAACATAACATTTCCACATTTCAATCACAATATAACATTTTAGGATATTGAAATAATGAATCCATTCAAAAAGAAACCATTTCCAAAACCATTTAAAACATTTAATAAAGAAATTTTTGAATCAAAGTGTCCCATACCACCTTGAATCTTTTAACATTTTAAACCATTAATATCCATATAAATAAATCCTTAAAAACATTTTGAAAACATGGATATTAATAAGAACAAATAATTAAAACATTTAAAACGATATTTTGGTTAAAGGGGTTTTACCAAAATTAGAGACACATGAATACAATAATCGAGGAATAACATTTAGTAATAATTTTATAATATCATGAGAATAAAAGGATTCATGATATAATACTCCAAAGGACAGTATATACACCATATAAGAGTGAATTGGTGCATAACAACAATGAGCCCTCAATAGAAATGTCAAATGTGATGAAATCCCTTATAAAGAAGGTATCCTTAAATTAAGGACAAATAAATCTCAAAAAAATATGTGTGACAAATATATATAAACCCAATATAAGTGGATATTAAGTGTAAAACAATAAAAGGTCATTCACACATATTCAATGGATGACATATTCAATGACTACAAGTTGAACCCAAAGAAATCGAAATTGGGTTAAAAAGTTCCCTTGACAGCCTAACGACATCACATCAAAATGAGTTGATGAGAGATAAAAAGTGTATCTAATCACTTGGACATAAAATTTACATCAATAAGGATGTATGAGAACATATCCCAACATAAAAATATGTAAATTAAAAGACCCAATAAAAGAAGTCTTTTAAAAAAGAGGAGGGTGAAAGGTTCCCTTACCGACTTGGGTATCTTTCAAAACATACACCCCATGAAAGAAAGACAATAGGTCATTGATGTAAATACTCATAAACGAAAGTATATTACACAAAGAGTAGATTAATGGGAAGTACATAAACCACTCCATGGAATTTGTGGCAAATGTAGCATAAATCTCACGGGAATAAAAGTGAGATGAAAAATCCCTCACGAAAACTCATCAGCCTAACGGCGCCACATAAAACTTCCGAATATGGATTGATGAGATAAAATAGGGTATCTCATCACATTACAATATAATGTACAGCAAGAAGAATATAAAATAACATCCCCCAACATTACAAATAGGAGCTTAAAATAAGTGACATAAAGGAGAGTACTTAAAAAGAAAGAGAGAAGTTAGATCTCTTACGAAAGTTCGGCAGCCTAACGGCACCAATCAAAACTTCCAAAATGGATTGATGAGAGAGAATAGGGTCTCTCATCACATGAACATAAAAATTACAGTAGGATTAATATAAAAGATCATCCCAATAACAAGAAAGATGAGCTGTAAAAGGAATGACATAAAAGAGTGTACTTAAAAAGAAAGAGAGGAGTAAGATCCCTTACCTTAGGTCCGACTTGACTCGATCGTTCTTTAATCTCCTGAATAATAAACTTGAGTTAATTTCTACTTCATTAAGAACCCTTTTCAATTTCATTATTCCTTTTATATCACTTATTACCATGTCATAAACATTATGTAATCATTTAAGTTAATAATATTTGTTTTGCCGATATTTGGTTCTTAAGTCGAAAGTGGACTTCTTACAATTACATGTTGTTCGTGTGGCCAAATGTTTATTATATCCAGAATTTTATTCATTATGTAGATATCATATATTTCATATATATCCAGTACATGCATTCATTTATAACATTACATAATCATTTAGAGGTAAGAAATGAAATGCACCGTTCATGGAGACGGTAAGCCGTACGTACGCATGAACGCTACTTTCATTTCTATTTCGTATTTTATAGAATGGAATAATAATGATATAAAGGTATATTATAATTCCAGTATAATATCATATATAATATCATATTTCCATCCTTTATACGTCCCACATATGGTATTTAACGAATCAAATCACTTTGAGGGGGCGGTAGTCCGCACTTCCTTAAATGAAGATATCGCGTATACCCATAATGGAAGCCATAAAGGTAAGACAAAAATGAAAAATACAGAAGCATAAATAAAACATAAACATATTATATATCATATATAAAAATAGTGACATCATAATGGCCACCGTTGAAGGTGTTAAATGAGTATTGAACAATCATCGTTTCGGGAGGCAGAATTTCACCATCCACGGAAACCGTATGTTCTTTAACCATTTTATGTAGTTGTGTGAGAGTGTAGCTCGAATAAATCTTATAACAAAATCCTAATATATTTAAGATACTGGTTTTGTTACAAAAGAAGTAAATAAAAAGAGTTTAGGGGGTTGGAGAAGCAAAATAAAACAAATGAACATGAGAGAATGAATTACCTTTAAAAGTGTAACTCCTTTTAATTTGAGCCTAAAGGATTCCTTTGAAAGGATTCTGCCCAAAGGGAATCCTCTAGAATGAGGAGAGGGATGTGGAGATAGTAAATGGGCAGGGTTTGGTCGAGCCAAATGCTTGAGGAGTGTGTGAAATGAGGTAGAGGTGGGGGCCTTTTATAAGAGGAGAGGAGGGGCACTTTTGGAAAGTAAAGAAATATTACTTTATTTGAAAATGTGTTTCGGTTTCAAAAGGTCCCAAATTGATATAATTCGTGGATAAGGTGATAAGGCTACTAAATCCACTCATTCAATGAGTTTTGGACATGTGTAGTTCATAGATTTTACATTATCTTTCCATTTTATTTAAATCGTCAAATAATGATGTCATCGCTGCATCATTATTATGTCATAAATAATTTAATTTATTTAATGTCTAAAAATTATAAACAAAATACTATGATGTATGAAATCTTTTTATCTTTCCAATGAATATTTATAATCAAAAAGATGACTTGTATAACCCCACTTAAAAATTGTTTTAGTAAAACATATCATGTTTGTGTCAATTTTACTTTTACATTAAATAAAATGTTATTTATGTCATTTCCCAACCAAAGTGGATCCATGGGGTCCCCAAGTTGACCCATGGCTTTCCTTGGTCGGCCATGATACAACAAATGAGGGTAAGACATGTGTCAAGCTCATCTCATTTTATTAAAGCATTATTTTTACCTTAAACTACACTAATTACCACTAATCGCGATTAAAAACTTAATAAGTTACTATTCACCAAAAAATTATTTTAATCTCATTGAACCACATTTTACTTCTTAATGACAACCATGTATGTCGGATTTTTGAAAATCAAAACACAATGATGGCAAAATTTCATTTAAATGGAAAATCAGTTTTTATAAGTACCACTTAGTGGTTTCACTATTCATCAAAAATTGAAGTTTTTCAGAAAAATCCCAAAAATTCACCCTAAGATATATTTGATATTCTGAATTCAAAAATGAAGTCAATTTTACGAAATTCAAAAAATATAATTCACATTAATTAATTTAATAATTAATTCCCGCTGTCAGAGCAAATAACGTGTTTTTATAAAACAATAAGTATCAAAAGATTGACACTAGTTTAAGTCTGATTTCAAAGTGAAATTGATTCCAAAGAACACTATTGGATTTAATGGTAAAAATATTTTCTAATTTCACTTTAAAACCAATTCAAAATATAATCTAATCATATAAATAAATTAGATTAAAAAGTGGTTTTGAATTAAAATACAACATTTTACACTATTAATTAAAAAAATGAACTTTATCGGAAAGATACCAAAAATTTACACAAAGTAAATTTTGATGTCCCGATTCTTAATAAGAGTTTTATTTGGTCTAAAAGAATGTATAAGAGTGATCAAAACTATATTTAATGACGGTTCGCCATCAAAAGGTGATAAGTGAACCTTTAGTGAAAACTAGGGCATATACGCCTAAAATTGAATTCTTTCCGTATTTTAAGCCATTATCTTTTATTGGATAAATGTAAAAACATTTAAAAACATATATAATCATATTTTAGTTATTTCTATCCATTCCCTCCATTACAACGGCTACATGTTAACTACCATTTAAAATAATATTATTTTATTATTAGAGTGCAACGTAAGATTCCCAAGAAACTCGTTGTTGCGTGTTGGGTATGCCATCGAGCATAACTGTAACATCCCAAGTAAGTAATGAATAATAGATATTTTTATCTATGTCTATTAATGATAAAGATAGTGTTTTAGAGGCTTAAAATGAAAATAAATACAATCTTATGCATGGAATACACTAATATTCTTAAAGGATTGTTTTAGTGCCTTTTGATGGAAAACCATTTTTGAATCTATATTTTGACAATTTTAGAAACTATGTTTGTCAAAATAAAATTATCCTTTATTATTGGGACATCAAAATTTACCTTGTGTGAATTTTTGGTAATTTTCCGACAATGTTCATTTTTAAATGAATAGTGAAAAATACTGCATTTTACATCAAAACTACTTTTTAATCTAATTTATTTATATGATTAGATTATGTTTTGAATTGGTTTTGAAGTGAAATTAGAATATATTTTTACCATTTTATCCAATGGTGGTCATTGGAATCAATTTCGATTTGAAATTAGACTTAAACTGGTGTCAATCTTTTGATACTTATTGTTTTGTAAAAACACGCTATTTGCTCTGGCAGCGGGAATTAATTATTAAATTAATTAATGTGACTTATATGATTTGAATTTTGTAAAATAGACTTCATTTTTGAATTCGTAATATCAAATATAGCTTAGAGTGAATTTTTGGTAATTTTCTGAAAAACTTCAATTTTGATGAATAGTGAAACCACTAAGTGGTAATCAAGCAAACTGTTTTTTTCAGTTAAATTAAAGTTTACCACTAATGTGTATTGAATTTTGAAAATCCGACATACATGGTTGTCATTAAGAAGTAAAATGTGGTTCAATGAGATTAAAATAATTTTTTGGTGAATAGTAACTTATTAAGTTCTTAATCGCGATTAGTGGTAATTAGGGTAGTTTAATGTATAAATAATGCTTTAATAATATAAAATGACCTAGACACATGTCCCAACCTCATTGGTTGTGTCATGGCCGACCAAGACAAGTCATGGCCTAACTTGGGGACCCCATGTATCCACTTTTGTTGGGAAATAACATAAATTACTTTTTATTAAATGTTAAAGTGAAAATGACACAAACATAATATGTTTTGCGAAAACAATTTTTAAGTGGGGTTATACAAGTCCAAATTTTGATTATAAATATTCAATGGAAAGCTAAAAAGATTTCCTACATCATAGTAATTTGTTTATAATTTTTAGACATTATATAAATTTAATTATTTATGACATAATAATGATGCAGCGATGACATCATTATTTGACGATTTAAATAAAATGGAAAGATAAAATAAAATCTATGAACTACACATGTCCAAAACCAATTGGATGAATGTATTTCGATGCCTTATCACCTTATCCACGAATTCCATCAATGTGGGACCTTTTAAAACCGAAACACATTTTCAAATAATGTAATGTTTCTTTACTTTCCAAAAGTGCCCCTCCTCTCCCCTTATAAAAAGGCCCCCACCTCTACCTCATTTCACACAATCTTCAAGCCTTTGGCTCGGCCAACCCCTGCCCATTTGCTCTCTCCACATCCCTCTCCTCATCCTAGAGGATTCCCTTTGGGCAGAATCCTTTCAAAGGAAGCCTTTAGGCTCAAACCAAAAGAAGTTACACTTTTTAAGGTATTTCATTCTCTCATGTTCATTTGTTTTATTTTTCTTCTCCAACCCCCTAAACTCTTTTTATTTACTTCTTTTGTAACAACACCAGTATCTTCAATATACTAGGATGTTGTTATAAGATTTATTTGAGCTACACTCTCACACAACTACATCAAATGGTTAAAGAACATACGGTTTCCGTGGATGGCGAAATTCTGCCTCCCGAAACGATGATTGTTCAATACTCATTTAACACCTTCAAAGGTGGCCATTATGATGTCACTATTTTTATATATGATATGTAATATGTTTATGTTTTACTTATGCTTCTGTATTTTTCATTTGTGTCTTACCTTTATGGCTTCCATTATGGGTATACGCGATATCTTCACTTAAGGAAGTGCGGACTACCGCCCCCTCAAAGTGATGTGATTCGTTAATGCCATATGTGGGACGTGTAAAGGATGGATTTAAAGTTATTATATATGATGTTATACTGGAATTATAATATACCTATATATCATTATCATTTATTTCCATTAAAGTATGAGATAGAAATGAAAGTAGCGTTCATGCGTACGTACGGACTACCGTCTCCATGAACGGTGCATTTCATTTCTTATCCCCAAATGTAATTTATTATTAAAAGTACATGTATATAATGGATATATATAATTAATGATATATCTAAATGATGAATATAATTCTGGAATTATAATATACATACCTCTCATTTAGTTTTAATTCCATTAATATGACAAAGAAATGAAAGTAGCGTTCATGCGTACGTACGGCTTACCGTCTCCATGAACGGTGCATTTCATTTCTTACCTCTAAATGATTATGTAATATTTTAAATACATGAATGTACTGGATATATATGACATATATGATATCTACATCATGAATACCATTCTGGATATAATGAAACATTGACCAAATTAACAACATGTAAGTGTAAGAAGTCTATTTTTGACTTAAGAACCAAATACCGACAAAATGAACATTATTAACTTAAATGATTTCATGATGTTCATAACATGGTATAAAAGGAATAATGAACTTGGAAAAGATTCATAATCAAGTAGAGGTTAACTAAAGTTTATTATTCAGGAGTTTAAAGAACGGTCGGGTCAAGTCAGATACGAGGTATGGGAACTTCTTAACCCAATTTCCATTCTTTGGGTTAATCTCCTACTTTCAAATTATGTCATTATATTATTATGTCGTATCTTGTATTTGTACTTTATTTATGTGTACTTATAGTGAATACACATAATGTATCTATTTTATTTTAAAAATTATCTTTGTATGGGACTTCGTCTCAATCTCCTTTCATTGAGGCATATTTTATTTTATACACAACTTTCTTTTATACGGTGTATAAACCCCTTTGACTTTTACGTTTATTCAAAAGGAATCTTTTTTATACGAAGCGTTTACTAAACGACAAAAGGGAATGTTTTTGTCGTACCTATGCGGCGACAATGACTTATCCGCCGTCGTAACCGTTATTTGAGTTTCGGCTTCCTCTACAAGCCATACCTTCTTTTTTTTAAAGAAAAATAAATACCATGTTTTACTTTGGTATTGAAAATGGTTTTCATAATGTTTTTATTATATCAATGTGTTGTATTGATATCTCGTGATTGAAATGTGGAAATTTTATGTTTCCTTTATGCATGTTTTATGTGATATGATTATGTTATGGTTCTTGGGCATTATTATGAAGACGGGTGGTTCCGTGATAAACTAAGGGCGGGTGAGCCCGTTATAGCTCTCCAATGCATTGGGTAACGCGAAGGAGTGAAACGTTAAGGTTTCTCCGAAGAGATTTTAGGGAATATACTGTGATGGGTATTCCAAACGTAACCAAGAGGGTTACCCCCTATGTAAGAATGTTATGAATGCCTCAAGTTACCTTTACGTATTATGATTTATATGATTTATTCATGTTTTTATGAGGTATGTTAAAGTGCCTATGTTTTATGGGTAAAGTATGATTTCATTCTTATGTATATATGAACTCATGATTCCTTTCCATGTTTTTATAACCCATACTGAGTTTTTATGCTCATCCCAAGTTTTTGAAATGTTTTTCACAGGTCAAGGGAAAGGTACATGATAAGATGATAGGGTCAAGGATGTGTCAAAAAGAATCCATGTTTTATTTCAAATGTGTTTCCATTGATGGGAATGAAGAATACTATCTTTATGTAACCACTTTGTTTATATGTGGAATGTAACCCAAGTTTTATGATCTAATTCTCTAAAACTCTAAACCCGAAAAGATCCTCAACGTGTAATCTTGTAATAACTCAAGATTAAGTAAGGTTTAAGGCTGGGGCCTTATAGTTGGTATCAAAGGGAGGTTTAGACAACTTTAGGAGTTAGAAAAGTGTTAAATTATAATATGATTGAAATGATATAGCATTTACGGATTACCATGTTGCTTCGCCTAAGATATTTCCATGTTCAGAATGGTTTTCCGTAGGGGAAACAAAGCAGCTATGTTGGGACGACATCAGGAGGAAGACAACCTTCCAAATCAGCAACCTGAGATGGTTGGAATCGGAACTGAACAGTTTGTTGCAGTGATGGCACAGTTGACTCAGGCTATAAATGGTGGTGGTATCCATGCACGAGATCAGCCAGATCAACCGCAGAAGAACATGTCAGTGGTGGAACATTTCATGAGGCAACATCCCCCATCATTCAGAGGATCATCTGACCCTGTGCAAGCTGAAGGGTGGATTAAAGCACTGGAGAAGATTTTTGATGTCATGGGGTGTTCAGACAATCAAAAGGTTAGTCTTGCTATTTACCGTTTGGAGGGTGAAGCAGATCAGTGGTGGTCTATGGTTAAAAATATCAGGGATGCCGATGAGATTGATGCTCTTGACTGGGATGACTTCAAAGGTATCTTTCTTGAGAAGTATTTTCCTAAGGCTGTTCGACTTAGGATGGAAAAGCAATTCTTGGAATTGAGGCAAGAGGAAGACTCAGTGGCTGCCTATGAAGAAAGGTTCACTCGATTGGCAAGGTATGCTCCAAATTTTATCCGGGACCTTGATAGTAAAATCAATCGTTTTTACTCAGGATTAAAGCCAAAGTATCGAAGGGCATTGGCTTCTCGTGAGTTTAAAAGTTATGAAAAGCTTGTTCGATGTGCTGAGAAGGTGGAAATGGAGTTTGCCGATGACCAAGTGTCCTATAAAAACCAGCAGAAGAAGAGACCGAGGTGGCAGGAGAAAGGTAAGAATTCTTCAAAAAAGTCTGATGGTAAGAAAACTAAGTTTCCAGTTTGTGATAAATGTGGCAAAAGGCATGCTGGGGAATGTCTTCTGAATTCTGGGAAGTGCTACCGATGTGGTAAGATGGGACATAAGGCTCGTGATTGCACTGAAAAGGATCAAGGTGAAGGTAAGAATAAATTTGATTTACAGTTAGTGAAATGTTATAAGTGCAATGAGATGGGTCACTATGCAAACGAGTGTCCGAAAAGGAGCTTGAGTGATGGGAAGCAGCTAGACTACAAGCAGAAAGGGGTGGTAAAATCATTTGCAACAACTTCAGCAGATGTTGGGCCATCGAATGAAGTGGTATCAGCTCCAGGGAGCTCAGTATTTTTCGAAGATTGACTTGAGGTCGGGGTACCATCAGTTGAATGTAAAAGAAGCAGACGTTCCGAAGACTGCGTTCCGTACTAGATATGGCCATTATGAATTTGTAGTTATGCCTTTTCGGTTAACCAATGCACCTACTGTATTCATGGACCTTATGAAAAAAATTTCCATGAGTTCTTGGATAAGTTTGTGTTTGTGTTTTAAGGTTTGTGAAGACGTTATGTGTGCCTTGTGATTCACAGTTGAAGAATGAGTTGTTTTTTCATCCTGGCAGTACTAAGATGTATGGAGATCTGCGGGAGTATTACTGGTGGGATGGAATGAAAAGTGATATTGCTGATTTTACTATGAAGTGTTTGACTTGTTAGCAGGTTAAAGCAGAGCGGCAGTTACCGAAAGGGATGCTTCAGCCTTTACCAGTTCCAGAGTGGAAATGGGAGAATATATCCATGGACTTTGTTGTTGGATTACCAAAGACATCTTGAGGTAATAATGCAATCTGGGTTATTGTTGATCGCTTGACCAAATCTGCTCATTTCCTTGCTATACGAGATACTTTCTCTCTTGGTCAACTTTCCCGTTTGTATCTTAAAGAGATAGTCAGGTTACATGGAGTTCCTCTCTCCATTGTATCGGATCGTGATCCCAGGTTTACTTCTAACTTTTGGAAAGGCCTTCAGAAGTCGTTGGGTACTGAATTAAATTTTAGTACAGCTTTTCATCCTCAATCAGATGGACAGTCAGAGCGGACAATTCAGACATTGGAGGATATGCTACGAGCTTGTTCTATGGTTTATCAGGGGAGTTGGGACCAACATCTTTCTTTGTTTGAGTTTTCATATAATAACAGTTTTCATTCTAGTATACAGATGGCACCATTTCAGGCATTATATGGGAAGCGGTGTCGAACTCCAGCTTTCTGGGATGAAGTGGGTGAAAGGAAGTTGATGGGACCAGAATTGGTAGAAGAGATGGCAGAAAAAGTTCAGCTGATTCAGAAGCACATGAGAACAGCTCAGAGCAGGCAGAAGAGTTATGCGGATAACCGGAGGAAGGATCTATCTTCCGAGGTAGGTGATCATGTTTTTCTCAAGGTTTCTCCTTGGAAAAGTGTGATGAGATTTGGTAAGAAAGGAAAGTTGAGTCCAAGGTTTGTTGGACCATACGAAATTCTGGAAAGAGTTGGATCGGTTGCATACCGAGTGGCTTTACCTCCGAGTTTATCTCAGGTACACAATGTTTTTCACGTTTCGATGTTGAGAAAGTATATGCCAGATCCATCTCATGTTTTGAGTCCAGAGGTAGTTCAGCTGGAAGAAAACCTATCTTATGAGGAACAACCGGTCCAGATTCTTGACCACAGGGAGCAAGTGTTACGGAATAAGGTGATTAAGCAGGTAAAGGTTTTGTGGAAAAACCACATGATTGAAGAGGCAACATGGGAATCCGAAAATGCAATGAGGGATAAGTACCCCAATTTATTTGATAAGTAAATAAATTGCGGGGACGCAATTTTCTAAAGGGGGGAAGGATGTAACATCCCAAGTAAGTAATGAATAATAGATATTTTTATCTATGTCTATTAATGATAAAGATAGTGTTTTAGAGGCTTAAAATGAAAATAAATACAATCTTATGCATGGAATACACTAATATTCTTAAAGGATTGTTTTAGTGCCTTTTGATGGAAAACCATTTTTGAATCTATATTTTGACAATTTTAGAAACTATGTTTGTCAAAATAAAATTATCCTTTATGATTGGGACATCAAAATTTACCTTGTGTGAATTTTTGGTAATTTTCCGACAATGTTCATTTTTAAATGAATAGTGAAAAATACTGCATTTTACATCAAAACTACTTTTTAATCTAATTTATTTATATGATTAGATTATTTTTTGAATTGGTTTTTAAGTGAAATTAGAATATATTTTTACCATTTTATCCAATGGTGGTCATTGGAATCAATTTCGATTTGAAATTAGACTGAAACTGGTGTCAATCTTTTGATACTTATTGTTTTGTAAAAACACGCTATTTGCTCTGGCAGCGGGAATTAATTATTAAATTAATTAATGTGACTTATATGATTTGAATTTTGTAAAATAGACTTCATTTTTGAATTCGTAATATCAAATATAGCTTAGAGTGAATTTTTGGTAATTTTCTGAAAAACTTCAATTTTGATGAATAGTGAAACCACTAAGTGGTAATCAAGCAAACTGTTTTTTTCAGTTAAATTAAAGTTTACCACTAATGTGTATTGAATTTTGAAAATCCGACATACATGGTTGTCATTAAGAAGTAAAATGTGGTTCAATGAGATTAAAATAATTTTTTTGGTGAATAGTAACTTATTAAGTTCTTAATCGCGATTAGTGGTAATTAGGGTAGTTTAATGTATAAATAATGCTTTAATAATATAAAATGACCTAGACACATGTCCCAACCTCATTGGTTGTGTCATGGCCGACCAATACAAGTCATGGCCTAACTTGGGGACCCCATGTATCCACTTTTGTTGGGAAATAACATAAATTACTTTTTATTAAATGTTAAAGTGAAAATGACACAAACATAATATGTTTTGCGAAAACAATTTTTAAGTGGGGTTATACAAGTCCAAATTTTGATTATAAATATTCAATGGAAAGCTAAAAAGATTTCCTACATCATAGTAATTTGTTTATAATTTTTAGAAATTATATAAATTTAATTATTTATGACATAATAATGATGCAGCGATGACATCATTATTTGACGATTTAAATAAAATGGAAAGATAAAATAAAATCTATGAACTACACATGTCCAAAACCAATTGGATGAATGTATTTCGATGCCTTATCACCTTATCCACGAATTCCATCAATGTGGGACCTTTTAAAACCGAAACACATTTTCAAATAATGTAATGTTTCTTTACTTTCCAAAAGTGCCCCTCCTCTCCCCTTATAAAAGGCCCCCACCTCTACCTCATTTCACACACTCTTCAAGCCTTTGGCTCGGCCAACCCCTGCCCATTTGCTCTCTCCACATCCCTCTCCTCATCCTAGAGGATTCCCTTTGGGCAGAATCCTTTCAAAGGAAGCCTTTAGGCTCAAACCAAAAGAAGTTACACTTTTTAAGGTATTTCATTCTCTCATGTTCATTTGTTTTATTTTTCTTCTCCAACCCCCTAAACTCTTTTTATTTACTTCTTTTGTAACAACACCAGTATCTTCAATATACTAGGATGTTGTTATAAGATTTATTTGAGCTACACTCTCACACAACTACATCAAATGGTTAAAGAACATACGGTTTCCGTGGATGGCGAAATTCTGCCTCCCGAAACGATGATTGTTCAATACTCATTTAACACCTTCAAAGGTGGCCATTATGATGTCACTATTTTTATATATGATATGTAATATGTTTATGTTTTACTTATGCTTCTGTATTTTTCATTTGTGTCTTACCTTTATGGCTTCCATTATGGGTATACGCGATATCTTCACTTAAGGAAGTGCGGACTACCGCCCCCTCAAAGTGATGTGATTCGTTAATGCCATATGTGGGACGTGTAAAGGATGGATTTAAAGTTATTATATATGATGTTATACTGGAATTATAATATACCTATATATCATTATCATTTATTTCCATTAAAGTATGAGATAGAAATGAAAGTAGCGTTCATGCGTACGTACGGACTACCGTCTCCATGAACGGTGCATTTCATTTCTTATCCCCAAATGTAATTTATTATTAAAAGTACATGTATATAATGGATATATATAATTAATGATATATCTAAATGATGAATATAATTCTGGAATTATAATATACATACCTCTCATTTAGTTTTAATTCCATTAATATGACAAAGAAATGAAAGTAGCGTTCATGCGTACGTACGGCTTACCGTCTCCATGAACGGTGCATTTCATTTCTTACCTCTAAATGATTATGTAATATTTTAAATACATGAATTTACTGGATATATATGACATATATGATATCTACATCATGAATACCATTCTGGATATAATGAAACATTGACCAAATTAACAACATGTAAGTGTAAGAAGTCTATTTTTGACTTAAGAACCAAATACCGACAAAATGAACATTATTAACTTAAATGATTTCATGATGTTCATAACATGGTATAAAAGGAATAATGAACTTGGAAAAGATTCATAATCAAGTAGAGATTAACTAAAGTTTATTATTCAGGAGTTTAAAGAACGGTCGGGTCAAGTCAGATACGAGGTATGGGAACTTCTTAACCCAATTTCCATTCTTTGGGTTAATCTCCTACTTTCAAATTATGTCATTATATTATTATGTCGTATCTTGTATTTGTACTTTATTTATGTGTACTTATAGTGAATACACATAATGTATCTATTTTATTTTAAAAATTATCTTTGTATGGGACTTCGTCTCAATCTCCTTTCATTGAGGCATATTTTATTTTATACACAACTTTCTTTTATACGGTGTATAAACCCCTTTGACTTTTACGTTTATTCAAAAGGAATCTTTTTTATACGAAGCGTTTACTAAACGACAAAAGGGAATGTTTTTGTCGTACGTATGCGGCGACAATGACTTATCCGCCGTCGTAACCGTTATTTGAGTTTCGGCTTCCTCTACAAGCCATACCTTCTTTTTTTTAAAGAAAAATAAATACCATGTTTTACTTTGGTATTGAAAATGGTTTTCATAATGTTTTTATTATATCAATGTGTTGTATTGATATCTCGTGATTGAAATGTGGAAATTTTATGTTTCCTTTATGCATGTTTTATGTGATATGATTATGTTATGGTTCTTGGGCATTATTATGAAGACGGGTGGTTCCGTGATAAACTAAGGGCGGGTGAGCCCGTTATAGCTCTCCAATGCATTGGGTAACGCGAAGGAGTGAAACGTTAAGGTTTCTCCGAAGAGATTTTAGGGAATATACTGTGATGGGTATTCCAAACGTAACCAAGAGGGTTACCCCCTATGTAAGAATGTTATGAATGCCTCAAGTTACCTTTACGTATTATGATTTATATGATTTATTCATGTTTTTATGAGGTATGTTAAAGTGCCTATGTTTTATGGGTAAAGTATGATTTCATTCTTATGTATATATGAACTCATGATTCCTTTCCATGTTTTTATAACCCATACTGAGTTTTTATGCTCATCCCAAGTTTTTGAAATGTTTTTCACAGGTCAAGGGAAAGGTACATGATAAGATGATAGGGTCAAGGATGTGTCAAAAAGAATCCATGTTTTATTTCAAATGTGTTTCCATTGATGGGAATGAAGAATACTATCTTTATGTAACCACTTTGTTTATATGTGGAATGTAACCCAAGTTTTATGATCTAATTCTCTAAAACTCTAAACCCGAAAAGATCCTCAACGTGTAATCTTGTAATAACTCAAGATTAAGTAAGGTTTAAGGCTGGGGCCTTATAATAACGTCCCCTTTAAAGTTATTTAAATATTTTATTCACAAATATGGATAAATAGGAAATGTCATATTCTTTATTTACCTGGGGTGTTACATCCTTCCCCCCTTTTGGGAATTGCGTCCTCGCAATTTTAAAATTGCGCTTGGAAACATCCTTGAAAGTCCCACATCGGAACAAAAGTCGGTAAAACAAACACTTTAAAATAAAGAGAGATAAGTACAAAGGTCACCCAAGTTAACCCATACTAGGATTACAATTATGAAAATATAGACATGGAGGAAAAAACAAAGGGTCATGTTCTGATGGAGAGTGATAGAAAACATGTTTAGGAGAAAGTTAACCACGAGAAAATCACAAACTTGTGATGGGTTAAACGGTATTCGATTCCCCAGTAGGAAAAGTTAATAGACAAAATTTTTGTTTTAAGTTACTTTCTATTGAGGAATTTATTCATAAGGAAACATAATCACTTATCATATTGACTTTCAACTTTTATTAGATTTCTTACACAAACTCATATTTTCTCCAAAAGACGAGTATTTAGGAAGACTTGTTCACATTAAGAGTACTATAATCAACTTCTAGAGAATCACCTAATCCACAAAATAGAACTATATACTTCCCATGTCTTTAACCAAAACCAAAACCAAAAAGGCTAGTACAAGATCAGATAATCCAGAAAAGGATAACCCTTTATAAAAAGAAAATCTATTCTTAATCTCCAAAATTTGTCCAACAAAACCCAAAGTTAAATGAGGACCATTTGTCCATAAAATTCTTCAAAGTAAACCAAACTAAGATTGAAACCCAAATATTTGAAGGATTTAGTCACATAGTCTACCAAGTTAAATCGTAACATTTATCTCCAAACAACATCAGTTGCTCCTAAAGTCTCACATTGAAAAGTAATTATCCTAATCACATATCCTCCAAAATCAACTTACTCTTAATTCATAAAATCATATAACTAAAAAGAATCAGTCAAACTAACCATGGACTTCACGTAGTCCAGTGGTAGGCGATAAATACCAGTCGCACTTTGGTTGTGGGTTCGATTCCCGCAGCTTTGTCCGACGCGACGGGATGTCACACGGTCTGCGTGTTGTCCTTTTTCCAAAACTATATAATTCTTAAAACATTTTTCAAAATGAGATAAAATCTTCAAGAATAATCATAACATATTTTAACCTCAATTTTATCTCATGCCCTTCATTTTCCATCATATCATATAACAACCCATAATTACCTCAAAAGTAAGGATCATATAAACCCTAATGGTTACCTTAATAATTATTACCTGAATTTCCACATCGAGTTGGCCATCTCGTAAATGATGCATTAGAGAACTCACCAAGGCTCAAGTGATTGATCATGAATCCTTGATAGTTGGTTTAGAAAAACCATGAGATTCCTCATTGAATCCCCTATCTCATCGAGTATCTTAATCAGAGAACCACCACAGTTTCCTTCAAACCCATTGTCACTTTGGTGCCTGCTAGATCCAGCCATTTATTAAAACCAAAAAGGTCAGTGTGAGTATATCAACAAAACCATCATGTACTAACGAGGAAGGTAAACACTAAGATATACTTACTCATTCAATTTATCTAAAACTAGGACTCTTTCTGAAATCCTAACCATTATGGTAATGTCACTTATGCTTAAAGAATACCCTAACCTCTAAAGTTATCTAAACCGACCTTTGATACCAACTATAAGGCCCCAGCCTTAAACCTTACTTAATCTTGAGTTATTACAAGATTACACATTGAGGATCATTTCAGGTTTAGAGTTTTAGAGAATTAGATCATGAAACTTGCATTACATTCCACATTTAAACAAAGTGGTTACATAAAAGACAGTATTCATTCTTCCCATCAACGGAAACATATTTAAAATATAACACGGATTCTTTCTTGAAACATCCTTGACACTATCATCACATCATGTACCTTTCCCTTGACCTGTGAAAAACATTTCAAAAACTTGGGATGAGCATAAAAAGCTCAGTAAGGGTTATAAAAATATGGAAAGGAAACATGAGTTCATATATACATAAGAATGAAATCATACTTTACCCATAAAACATAGGCACTTTAACATACCTCATCAAACCATGAATAAATCATAGAAAACATAAGACATAAAGGTAACTTGAGGCATTCATAACATTGTTACGTAGGGAGTAAACCTCTTGGTTACGTTTGGAATACCCATCACAGTATATTCCCTAAATCTCTTCGGAGAAACCTTAACGTTTCACTCCTTCGCGTTACCCAATGCATTGGAGAGCTATATCGGGCTCACCCACCCTTAGTTTATCACGAAACCACCCGTTCTTCATAACAATGCCCAAGAACCATAACATAATCGTATCACATAAACATGAATAAAGGAAACATAACATTTCCACATTTCAATCACAATATAACATTTTAGGATATTGAAATAATGAATCCATTCAAAAAGAAACCATTTCCAAAACCATTTAAAACATTTAATAAAGAAATTTTTGAATCAAAGTGTCCCATAACACCTTGAAGATTTTAACATTTTAAACCATTAATATCCATATAAATAAATCCTTAAAATCATTTTGAAAACATGGATATTAATAAGAACAAATAATTAAAACATTTAAAACGATATTTTGGTTAAAGGGGTTTTACCAAAATTAGAGACACTTGAATACAATAATCGAGGAATAACATTTAGTCAGAATTTTATAATATCATGAGAATAAAAGGATTCATGATATAATACTCCAAAGGACAGTATATACACCATATAAGAGTGAATTGGTGCATAACAACAATGAGCCCTCAATAGAAATGTCAAATGTGATGAAATCCCTTATAAAGAAGGTATCCTTAAATTAAGGACAAATAAATCTCAAAAAAATATGTGTGACAAATATATATACACCCAATATAAGTGGATATTAAGTGTAAAACAATAAAAGGTCATTCACACATATTCAATGGATGACATATTCAATGACTACAAGTTGAACCCAAAGAAATCGAAATTGGGTTAAAAAGTTCCCTTGACAGCCTAACGACATCACATCAAAATGAGTTGATGAGAGATAAAAAGTGTATCTCATCACTTGGCCATAAAATTTACATCAATAATGATGTATGAGAACATATCCCAACATAAAAATATGTAAATTAAAAGACCCAATAAAAGAAGTCTTTTAAAAAAGAGGAGGGTGAAAGGTCCCTTACCGACTTGGGTATCTTTCAAAACATACACCCCATGAAAGAAAGACAATAGTTCATTGATGTAAATACTCATAAACGAAATTATATTACACAAAGAGTAGAATAATGGGCAGTACATACACCACTTAATGGAATTTGTGGCAAATGTAGCATAAATCTCACGGGAATAAAAGTGAGATGAAAAATCCCTCACGAAAACTCGGCAGCCTAACGGCGCCACATAAAACTTCCAAATATGGATTGATGAGATCAAATAGGGTATCTCATCAAAATAAAATATAATTTACAGCAAGAGTAATATAAAAGAACATCCCCAAACATTACAAATAGGAGCTTAAAATAAGTGACATAAAGGAGAGTACTTAAAAAGAAAGAGAGAAGTTAGATCTCTTACGAAAGTTCGGCAGCCTAACGACGCCAATCAAAACTTCCAAAATGGATTGATGAGAGAGAATAGGGTCTCTCATCACATGAACATAAAAATTACAGTAGTATTAATATAAAATATCATCCCAATAACAAGAAAGATGAGCTTTAAAAGGAATGACATAAAAGAATGTACTTAAAAAGAAAGAGAGGAGTAAGATCCCTTACCTTAGGTCCGACTTGACTCGATCGTTCATTAATCTCCTGAATAATAAACTTGAGTTAATTTATACTTCATTAATAACCCTTTTCAAGTTCATTATTCCTTTTATATCACTTATTACCATGTCATAAACATTATGTAATCATTTAAGTTAATAATATTTGTTTTGCCGATATTTGGTTCTTAAGTCGAAAGTGGACTTCTTACAATTACATGTTGTTCGTGTGGCCAAATGATTATTATATCCAGATTTTTATTCATTATGTAGATATCATATATGTAATATATATCCAGTAAATGCATGCATTTATAACATTACATAATCATTTAGAGGTAAGAAATGAAATGCACCGTTCATGGAGACGGTAAGCCGTACGTACGCATGAACGCTACTTTCATTTCTATTTCGTATTTTATAGAATGGAATAATAATGATATAAAGGTATATTATAATTCCAGTATAATATCATATATAATATCATATTTCCATCCTTTATACATCCCACATATGGTATTTAACGAATCAAATCACTTTGAGGGGGCGGTAGTCCGCACTTCCTTAAATGAAGATATCGCGTATACCCATAATGGAAGCCATAAAGGTAAGACAAAAATGAAAAATACAGAAGCATAAATAAAACATAAACATATTATATATCATATATAAAAATAGTGACATCATAATGGCCACCGTTGAAGGTGTTAAATGAGTATTGAACAATCATCGTTTCGGGAGGCAGAATTTCACCATCCACGGAAACCGTATGTTCATTAACCATTTGATGTAGTTGTGTGAGAGTGTAGCTCGAATAAATCTTATAACAACATCCTAGTATATTGAAGATACTGGTGTTGTTACAAAAGAAGTAAATAAAAATAGTTTAGGGGGTTGGAGAAGCAAAATAAAACAAATGAACATGAGAGAATGAATTACCTTTAAAAGTGTAACTCCTTTTGATTTGAGCCTAAAGGATTCCTTTGAAAGGATTCTGCCCAAAGGGAATCCTCTAGGATGAGGAGAGGGATGTGGAGAGAGTAAATGGGCAGGGTTTGGTCGAGCCAAAGGCTTGAGGAGTGTGTGAAATGAGGTAGAGGTGGGGGCCTTTTATAAGAGGAGAGGAGGGGCACTTTTGGAAAGTAAAGAAATATTACTTTATTTGAAAATGTGTTTCGGTTTCAAAAGGTCCCACATTGATATAATTCGTGGATAATGTGATAAGGCTTCGAAATCCACTCATCCAATAAGTTTTGGACATGTGTAGTTCATAGATTTTACATTATCTTTCCATTTTATTTAAATCGTCAAATAATGATGGCATCGCTGCATCATTATTATGTCATAAATAATTTAATTTATTTAATGTCTAAAAATTATAAAAAAAAATACTATGATGTAGGAAATCTTTTTATCTTTCCAATGAATATTTATAATCAAAATGATGACTTGTATAACCCCACTTAAAAATTGTTTTAGTAAAACATATCATGTTTGTGTCAATTTTACTTTTACATTAAATAAAATGTTATTTATGTCATTTCCCAACCAAAGTGGATCCATGGGGTCTCCAAGTTGACCCATGGCTTTTCTTGGTCGTCCATGATACAACCAATGAGGGTAAGACATGTGTCAAGCTCATCTCATTTTATTAAAGCATTATTTTTACCTTAAACTACACTAATTACCACTAATCGCGATTAAAATCTTAATAAGTTACTATTCACCAAAAAATTATTTTAATCTCATTGAACCACATTTTACTTCTTAATGACAACCATGTATGTCTGATTTTTGAAAATCAAAACACAATGATGGAAAAATTTCATTTAAATGGAAAATCAGTTTTTATAAGTACCACTTAGTGGTTTCACTGTTCATCAAAAATTGAAGTTTTTCAGAAAAATCCCAAAAATTCACCCTAAGCTATATTTGATATTCTGAATTCAAAAATGAAGTCCATTTTACAAAATTCAAAACATATAAGTCACATTAATTAATTTAATAATTAATTCCCGCTGTCAGAGCAAATAGCGTGTTTTTATAAAACAATAAGTATCAAAAGATTGACAATAGTTTAAGTCTGATTTCAAAGTGAAACTGATTCCAAAGAACACTATTGGATTTAATGGTAATTTTTTTTTCTAATTTCACTTTAAAACCAATTCAAAATATAATCTAATCATATAAATAAATTAGATTAAAAAGTGGTTTTGAATTAAAATACAACATTTTACACTATTCATTAAAAAAATGAACTTTATCGGATAGATACCAAAAATTTACACAAAGTAAATTTTGATGTCCCGATTCTTAATAAGAGTTTTATTTGGTCCAAAAGAATGTATAAGAGTGATCAAAACTATATTTAATGACGGTTCTCCATCAAAAGGTGATAAGTGAACCTTTAGTGAAAACTAGGGCATATACGCCTAAAATTGAATTCTTTCCGTATTTTAAGCCATTATCTTTTATTGGATAAATATAAAAACATTTAAAAACATATATAATCATATTTTAGTTATTTCTATCCATTCCCGCCATTACAACGGCTACATGTTAACTACCATTTAAAATAATATTATTTTATTATTAGAGTGCAACGTAAGATTCCCAAGAAACTCGTTGTTGCGTGTTGGGTACGCCATCGAGCATAGCGTCCCCTTTAAAGATATTTAAATATTTTATTCACAAATATGGATAAATATGAAATGTCATATTCTTTATTTACCTGGTGTGTTACAGCAATCAGATTTGGTTCGTGAAAAAATGGTATCAGAGGAGGTTCACTCTCTTTGGGTCATGTTATTTGGGGAACAGTTGGGATATTCTGGAGTTAGGATTTTCGGGAAATGGGATTTCGGTTATGAGTAGTGTGCCTGATCACCACAACTCATGACGGGATTCAAGTATCCATGGGAAATCAGGACCTTTCGGAGTCCTTTGGTTTTCTTGGTTTAATGATGATTATGGGAAATTAAAAGAGAGTTGGGTTAATGGTCTCCATGAGCTAACAGGGCCTGACAAGCATGTGGAGTTAAGGATATTCCCTAGAATAATCTCTCTGACAATGAAGTGATTGGAATATGGCCACCAACCATATGTCCATGTCACCCACAGAAACTTGTTTTCTCTCCCATTTTCTTATGTTCATTAGTTTTGAAATCATGGAACTTTGGTTTTAAAGTAACTTAGTTTTAAGAAGAAAAATGTTTTGGTGAAATGATTTTCTAATAAAGAGGCAATGGTTTGGTTTATGAAATAGAGGAACTGAATTTTCAGAATTATTTTGAAATGAAAAATGGTGTGCTTATACCTCTTTTGAAATCACGAACTATATTGATGTTGGTTTTCAAAATGTGTTTCCAATAGAGTTTTCTAAAAATTCAAAGGGTGTTTTAATGGGATGATATGTTTTGATATTTATGTGAATAAAATGAATGTTAGTTCTTTTCAAAATGTTTTTCTCTTTTTGAAAAGTTTTGTAAGATTTGAATTGGTATTTTGATCTTGTGGTTAGCAGTTTTGAGAAAAAGGATGTGTTGGTTAACCGTTTTGGTTTTAAAAAGTGGAATGAATTTTTATTTTAACCATTGGTGTTTTCATGAGAGACCACATGCATGGGGTTCTTTGAGATGATGGATAGTTGATGGCATGAATTGATGAGTTCCAAGATGAATATGAGGAGGGTGCTCAGTGTGGTACAGAAACCTGTATGTGTGAGGCCCATGGGGTACCATTGGTGGATACACTAACCTTTGAACCGTTTGTTTTTAAAGAGATGTTTTTAATGATAAACATGATATCTTGATGAATTGTTTGGGATGGTGTATATTACGTGTTTTTGGAAAATATTGATACTGTAAGAAGTTTTGAGTCCATGAACCCCTCTTGTTCAAACCGTTTTTTGGGTTTGTGTTTGGATGACAAGTTGGGTAGAAGGACCGGTTAGTAGTTTCTTCTGAGATATGGTTTGGGAAACCTTTATGGAGGTTCCCTACATGTGTTTGGATCTAGATTGTGGACTATATTGAACAATGGACCAGTTTTGATGGTTCCTTGGGTTCTCTCATTGGATATGGTACGCCCCCATTAAGGGTTAATGCAAAACTAAAGTTCAACCCGTTTTGTTTCGCCATTGGAAAATCATCTAGTTGATCAGTATAAGGAATATTTTTATCAATCTTTTTTGATTGAGTCTACACCCATTCATTTCATCCATTTGTGGATCCTCTTGTAGTGGGATAGTGCTTGAGGAAGGTTGAAAGAGAACTTAGATTCATATGTTTCCTGATTCATCGAAGGTGGATGTGTTCTGGGGTTGTTAGTGTGGATGAGTGTCTCAATGGTGTCTAAGAGGGCCTATGGGTTCTTCATAGGTTCATTTAAGAAAGATTTCTTGTTAAACCACCAATTTTGGGATTCTGTTCATGAGAGGATATTGTGTCCACTTTTTTGACTTGTTTATTGTTTAGGGACTTGGAATAAGGTCTCGTTCCATGTATTTTTTCTATCAATCACAAAGGTCATGTTTGGTGATGCATTGTGATGTTGTGTGCTCATTTGACTGTAAAGGATAAGGATTATCAATACTCAAAGGTTCTCTATTATGTTGGAAGTATGCCTCCATTGGGAAAAACATCAAATCCTCTATCATAGAGGAAGGTGTTTATATGTGTCCAGTCCTTCTCTTGTTTCTCACCCAAAGAAACAAGGTGAAATGTGTGTGAATTTTCTGATCCATTGTTTCAATAAAATGTCAGGTTTCAGTTAAGTGAGTTATGGAGTGTGTTATGTCTTGGTGAACCCATTAGGGTATGCAGTGTAAATGGTTGGCACACCGAAAGAAGAAGTTCCACATAGGGGTTTCTATAGCTTAACTGTGAGGCCGACGATGCTTCAATTTTTTGAGCTCCATCCATAGGTCCCGGAGAGAAGATCACGCGTAGTTAGGGGAAACCCCAGTGTTGTTTAAATCCTTGTACAATGTATGATACTCAATATGAAAGATAAGAGAGTTTATACCTATGGTTTCATCATCTTTCTTCTTTTGTTCTCATTCGGTGGAAATAGGTGGAGGGTCTTATACCCATGTCATCATGCAATATCTCCCCCCTTTGGTTTCAATTGAGTCTTTGGAGAATTGATTGAAATTTGGCTAGACAGGTGGAGCACGGGGTTTGTGCAAGATTAGTAGTGACAATGTGCCAGGAATCCATATAGAAAGAATGATATGCACAGTTAGTGCACGGTTTCCTAAACCATGTGGACTAATTGTGATGATTTCCCAAATCATTAAATTTTTGGTGTCTTTTCGTGTCGGCCCATGCCGGTCAGTTAAGATGGTTGGTTCTTGTGGTGGGGAGATCCACCATGGGTATCATGCATATTATTTTGGAAATCTCTCATGGATGTATACCTCTTGTACTAGGGATTCTGTTCGGCCCTCCCCCTGTTAGTGTCCAGATTCTGTCTCGGAAAAAAATTTTATGTTGTCTCTTATGGTGGGGATCCCATTTGGGTTTCTTCATACGAGTAACTTAGATTTTTTCCTTTGTCTTGTCTAGGAAGTTTGTATTATCATTCAGAGATATCTAACTACCTACATCTTCCTTGGGTAAACATTGATATTGGAGAGTTCCCAATGGTTTATCTATAGTAGGGTAAGTGTAACTTTGTTTGATATTGTTATTTGTTTATGTAAATTGATTGAGTATTGCTCAGATTGTGTTTGAGGAGTTTTTATTTTAGATAAATCATAAATGTGCTTGATTATTTCAGGAAAGTGGGGAATGTTTTAATTGTTAGAGTAATCCTTCCATAAATTATCACTGGAGGTGTTTTGGCCTTTGGGGGCGAATCTTGGCAATGAATTACTTCTTAGTTTATCAGTTGGGTTTTGTTTTTATATTTTTCCTTGCTGTAGCTTTATGGGGATGTAAAGTTTCATGGTTGGGAGAATTTTCACTTCCATGACATCTTTTAAATATATTTTTCATTTCATTTCTATTGTTTCATTGTTTTGGGGGTTTTCCATTCATTTTGTTGGAAGTAGAGGGTTTTCAAAATTTGGGCCAAACCAGGAGCCCAATTACAGAATTAAAAATAAATTTTATTTCTTTTATAACTCCTTAATTTTTTAAATATTTTCAACTATTACACTTCCCACTTTTCCTCCTATGACCTATCAAAATCACCATGTCCATTTCGACCCTTTTTTGAACCCAATAGCCTTTTGGGATTGAGTGAATTAATTTGGAATTGGGGAAACCCATGAGCCATTTCCAGTTTTAAATTGTTTTTTATGTCTTTAAAACATACTCATTTTTTACTGTATTCCTGTGATTTCACATCTTACCTGAAGCCAAAATCCTGGGATTCACCCCCATTATTCATATTTCCACATTGGATATCATTTTCCTCGCGGAGTAGGGAAAACATCTTAGGGTTCATCAAATCTTCCAGATTTGAGAAGGTAAGTTGATTTATTTATAAATATTTTAATTTTCACTCTTTTCCCCCCATTTTAGTTTTGAATTGAACATCTCATCCCCATTAGAGCCTCCATATCAGGTTTGGTTTCTTGGAGATTAAAATTGTGGTATATTTGGTTCGTTTGACTCTAGATGTTTCAAGTAAGTGTTTCTTTCCTTGATTTCTTCCCCTTCCTTAGGGTTTCATTCACCCTTTCGGGATGTTCCTCATGTCCAAAAGATGAGTTTAGAACCTAGGGTTTGATTTGGTGTCTTTTTGGTCAAATATTGTGGTATAATGCTGGATTTATCTTTTTGGAGGTGCGGTAGTGGTGCAATTGATGTTTCACACCATGTTCTGAGGGCTTCGACATAAAAGTTAGGTGATTCCATGTGTAATCATTTCTAGATGAGTTAGTTTGCTTGAATTACTTATTATTCATGTTTCTAATATGCTGTGTGTGGTTTGAAAACTATTTATGTTGGATTTGTTTAAGCATTTATTTTTATAGTTTCATTTTAGCTTAAAATTGGGAGTTTTTCATGTGTAACCCTTTGGGTATTGTTTGGTTGTGTTTTATAACATATAAAATTGGTTTAATAAATCTTTTTTGGGCTGAAAATTATGATTTGGTGGGGTATTGGTGTGACATTAGGTTTTAATGAGGGTTTTTAATGGGTTTATGGTGTAAAATGTTTTTGTACTTCTTGATAGTGATTTTGAAAACGCATGCTTTTCAAGTGGATCGTTGGTGGTATTGTTTGAGGTGTTTGTATAACACTTTGGGGTAGTTTAATAAATGTTTTTGGGGCTTCCAATTCTGTTTTGAATTTGTATTGGTGTGATTTTTCCTTTGAAATATAGTTTTGAAATGGGTTTTATGTTAAAAGATTTGGTACAATCTTTAGAATTTTTTTATGAATGTTTTGAATGGTTTAATGATTTATGTAATAGGTGAAACCATATTAGAAAACTATTTTGGATTGTTTATACTTTCAAATGGACCATTTTAAATGTGAATAGGTCAGTCATGTGATGTGTATCCTCTTGGAAATGTTTTATAAATATGTTTAATGGATTTATTGAAATGTGAAAGAGGTGTGAATGTGATGTGGGCTGTTTGTGTGAGTGCGATGTGAAAATGGATTTTGTTTATAAATAGGGTTTTATGAAACATGTGAGTGGAATTTTATGTGATGTTTATAACATTTGGAGGGAATTTATAAAATTGTTAAAGGATGTGTTGGATTGTGAAAGATATACAAAACGTGTTGTGGGCTATTTTGGTGTGAGTTTGATTTCAAAATGCATTTGACTAAAAAGTGGAATTTGTGACGTGTGATATACATGGGTCTGTTTTCTTAATGTGTGATGTGGACGAGATATTTTCATGTGAAAACTATATTTCTTGGCTTCTTGAACCTGTTTGAGAACAATGAGAAATCCCGAGTATCTTTGTAGGTGGACGTGTACTACTATGCTAGTGAATCTGTGGGGTTTGGCCTCAGTTTCACTTAGAAAAATTGATGTTTAAAACTCTGAATAAAAAATGATGATGATTATTGGGGACCACTAGGTTATGGGTCTGTTCCCTAATAGTGGAACATTCATGAGAATGGATATTATTTGTGGTTACTCTCACTGAGATATGAGGTACCCAAGACCCACAACTAGCTAGTTCCTAGGGGTTATTTCCTATTGCTTGTGCTCATTATATCCTTTATAATTACCATTGGCATACTATATATTTGGCTGCAAAAATTTAGTAGCATTTTAATTTATTTTAAAAGTGTTCATTCATTAAATTATACCACTTGAAAACTGATTTTTTAAGTTGCATATTTTAGAAATTGTTACTAGAAATTACATGTTTTTGTAAACTTACATGTTTTTCATCTTTGAACGTCTATCACATGGAATCACTTAGTGGTGGTATCGTACTAAGAATTTGATCACACCCTACTTACACCCTTGGATGTAAGTAAATTTGGTTATTTATGTTGTCACAGGTTTGTGTACAACTTTTGTGCCAACAGTTTGGGTTTTCACCTGTCATTCATGATGCAGTGTTGTGGAGATGGATTAAGGGTGATGCCTATTGCCATGTTGAGGTTCTTAGGCTGATTATTTTTGGATGTTTAATTTTTTTATAGTCATTGTGAGTTGTTTTAGACTATGTAATTCAGTTCTGAATTTTTTTAAAACATTGTTTGGTTTGACAAGCTGGATTCGTTTTATCTGATTCATATGTTGTTTTATGATTATTAAAATGGGAAATCTTTCCCAATTCTCATTTTATGATACCCTGGAACCTGTGCCAGCCCCTGGGGATCGGGAACACCATTCAGGCCCTGTCACGGGCCGGGTATGGTGCTGGTTTCAGTAGGGATCAAATTTCGATCATGATAATATAATTGTATTTTTATAATTATATTATAATATATACCTTCTAACTTTTTATTCAATAGATAATATGGTATCTTCTTTTGTGTGTATATCGGACTACAACCTCACATAGATATGTGATTCATATTCGTTATACACATTACATGGAAGGTAGTAATATGTAATTTGATGTTTTATATTTTATATTTAAAAAATATTAATCATTATTTTAAAGTATTATATCATATATATTATTAACATGACATTAGTTGAATAAATAACAATTTCATTAATAATGTACAAAAAACTACCGTGTCACAATGTGATGTGGTTAAATTTTATTTACACATCATATGAAGGTATTTTTATGGGTATATAACGAAATAATATGATATTAATGATATAATTATAATTCCTTAATGAAAAAAAACACTTAAATTCCTTCCATTATGATATTAAAAAATGGAAATGTTACTCATTTGTAAATATGGCCTAATATCTCCGTGATTGCTGAATAGATCATTTTTCACAACATTATTTCATTTATGGTATAAAAATAATAATTTATATACAAAAAAGGATAATTAATTCATAGTAAATTTTATAAATAATTAATTACTAATCCATGTGATGTTATTTATAAAACCAATGTGATTTTGGAAAAATGAGTAATTTATCATTAGAACATCCCATGTCAAATTACTTGGTTTTGTAATTGAATATGACGTAGTAAAATATAAATCAACGGAATAACAAAAATGAAAATGTTTCATAATAATTTGATTAATTTACATTGTTTTGTTATTCATTATTATAACGAACTCACATAACCAATCAAGATCGATGTAAGAGGTTTATGAAGACCACTCTTTCCATAACATGATGAACATTATCTCTCTAGCTAAATTTTTCACATCCTTAATGTTATTCAATGATAAAAATTATTTTCATAAGTCTCTCACATATATAAATATATTATTCTCCATTATATTGATGGGGTAATATATTGCTTATGATAATTTATTATATAATTTCATTCTGAAAATTTCATTATATATGATATGAAGAAAAATTATGAATCCCATTAGATTTCCATGACTATTTAATATTTTAATTCTTTTGAGTGATTATTATAAATTTATAAATAGATCATAATCATGTTTTGGTGTGTGAAACAATTTAAATACCCAATTCCCTAGGTAAATCATTATTCCAATGAGATTTCATGTATGGGATTAAATAGTAAGTTGAATCCATTTTGGTACATTTCAACCCATTATATTTTCTAGGTAGTTAACCTTAACTCATGCTTATCTCATGTATAATATTTTTACCATATTTTCTATGGTTCCATGATATCATTATAAAAAATTCATTTTTAGATGTCTCAATGAAATTAATCATGAGAATTCTCTTTTATGATATCGTGTTATACATTGGTTTCACATGTTATGCTTATTTTCATGTTTATTCATTTAATGGGATATCCCCAATCATCCCACGATGATTTAGTACCTATAGTGTATTTAATGGGCTCACTATGGATAATAAAATACATATTTAATGTTTTAAGACTATTTTTATGTAATATAATCATTGTTTTCCAAATTAACTTGGATTTTACAATACATGTATTGTATTTATTGATATTTATATTTGGAAATAAAATGGTAATATTTTTATAATACTTGTTCATCATTGTTTTTATCAGAAATATTTATATTTTAATCTTCATATCTTTGATGATTAAATGTTTGTGATAACTATAGGGATACATTTAAAAATATGGGTAATTATATCAATGCATCATTGAATCTTAGTTAAGTAAAGAGACGGTGCCTTCCAAGAAAATAAATTAATGCATGGGTACTAAAGGTTGATGTAGCTATCCCAAAAAGGTAACCAAGGGTAATAACACCAAAATTGTTGAATTTTTATGGACTATATAATCACCTGGTGCATGAAAATGGGGCCTTTTACACACCTTTTTTGACACACATAGGGGATATTTTTTGGAAATTCAAAATATTATTTACGAACCATTATGGAGAAACTGAACAGATTATTAGGTTGGAAACCCTAATAGGGAAATTAAAAATGATAACAAAGGTTGAATCATTGAAAATCCTATGGCTGAATTTATTTATCATTTATAATTTATTACATCAATTTTTATAATATTCATTTTCCTAAATCTACTAGTTAATGTATTCTCATTTTTTCCTTCTTTATAATGGTGGGAAATACGAGGAATCATTCCAAAAATCAACATGAGAGACAATATGATAATTTACCAAATGATAGGCTTAATATAATGGGTGGGGGAGCAAATAAAATAATTACATAACTATATCTATTATATAATGTTATTAATTATAACATTAATTATCTTGGAATCCCTACAACTCCTATTAAGGATAAAGTTATAGTGGATTCTGATATATTAAAAGGCCCCTAATTTTAGTGGGAATTCTAGTCCCCTCATATATGAATAATATATTTACAACATTTATAACATATTATATTTCCTTCAATTCATATAGAAATATAATTGTGTCTTGGATGTTCATCAAATTAAGTGTAAGATGATCTTTTTGTACACTAATAAATAGAAAATATTCCAAAGAGGATTCAGATTCCCTGGAATGATAATAATTTAATAATATATTTGTCATTTAATAAATTTTTCTAACAATACATAATAAAATTATTATGTATTTACATATTATAAAGAAAAAAAGAATAATTTATCAATGAATATTAAGAATACATCACAACCCTTTCATTTTACACCTCCATATTTTTTATAAACATGAAATGTAAGGTGAACCATTTATTTACTAAATTAATGTCATGTTTCATAAAAAAAATTAGGTTCCTATAACTTCATATTTATAAAGATATTTTATAATTTAATTTAAAAATTAAGGTGCTGATTAGTGACTCATGGGGTATTAGTTTATTAGAAACAAATAAATATAAAATAGTGTTTCCTTTGGGACCAACAGCAGACGAATCCCATAGAGTAATAAAAACCAAACCACCAACTTCTCAAGAGTGTAAGGAAAGTATCGCAGATATTGCCTAATGGGATCTTGAAATTTTTTTAATTATTTAAATTAGGGGAATAATAATAATCACTTCTAAAGGGAAATAAATAATCCCACTAATGAGGGAGACTATAATGAGGTTTAAATCAATACAACACTAGTAGTACATCTTTTAAACTATAGGTAACATATGCATTATGAAATAATTTACCATTAACTATGGGTTGATAGAGGAAAACATTGATAACACCTACCATGATGAAATTATGGGTGTATACTATCAATAATTATTAGATGGATGTAAAAAATGATGTGGTGATAGGTGAACTGGTTAGTCATTCAAGAATAGAGATATTGTATTATTATTCTCGTTCTATGCATTCTTTCATATATTGTATGATTAGTATAACAATTCAAAAACCATATTAAAACATGGGTCTTGAGATATTTTGTTAGAACTGATAACAGTGTGTTTGTTGTATCAATGTATATAACTCCTCATCAGTCAATGTTTGGGTACATAATTATTTATTAAATCTTGTTATAATTTTTTTTTAAAGTTTTATGATATTTTGGAAATTTATTGGATATCATTATATAAACAAAACACTAACAGTCCCCAGATATAGATCACTCTTCACATCCCTATTGACCCTCTAATTCATTAAATGATTATTGAGGGGGATAAATATCACTTTGGATATTATATTAATGAATTGATATTATTACTTTATTGGAATTAATTTATGACCCAAATGATTAAACCAATGAAGAAAAAAAATCATGAGGACACTCTAAATTTGATGGATTATACTGATGTATTATTAAAATAGTATCATTGTCTACCCCCTAACAAAGAGGTTGAAGTCTATATCGAACCTATACATTCATATATACCCATATCCATGACCCCTTACAAGACGTACACCATTTGTGGTAATAACTAAAGAATTCATTATAAGAGAATCTAGAAAAGTGTTTTATATTTCTGAGTCCTTCCACATTTAGATGAATTTTCTAATCAACAATGTGTATTTCAGTTTTTCGTTAATATGATACATTTCTCATAATATTACCAATTAATGGTGAAGAAGGACGACACTCCCCATAGTACCATCTAAAATGTATGGAAACTATGAGTTCGCACTAATTCCATTCAATTTCACCATTTCTATAGAAATAATTATGGACATGAAAAATATAGTCTTTAGATATTAGCTAGATATATTTGTTATAGTCCTTTTATTTGATACTTTTATTTTCTCTAAAATATAGTAGGTTAATGAGTATAATTTAAATACTAAGCTATTGGCTATGACAAAGGTGAAGCTATTGAAAAGTACAATAATGGAGATTTCTAGATTAATAAAATATTATAATAGTTGGTTCTCTAAAAAAACATCATCATCACTTTTACGTTAAAATATAATGGATACAGTGTTTTATACTTAACGTACACTAACTGTAATGGTTTTTATATTTCCTATCCTCTATTTGAATGCTAATTTCCATATGTTAGTTATTGTATAAAATTTTTATAGAGGTTCCACTATTTTAATGTGAACTTAATGATACTATGACATTAATCATTTATATATATCTTATATTCTAGATAAATAATACTTATTGGACCCAGTTGATTGTGGATTATCATGTTCTTGGGAACATAATAAATTGTAATTATTCTCATGTTATTCACTCTTGGGGATATTCATTTGCTGGATCATAAGTAATGTACCTCCAATATGATCACCACATGCATTGTGTTTAGATTTTCATTTCTATCTATGATTTTGTGAATTGATCTCCTATCTTGAGATCATTATCAATGTGTGTCATTTGATCAAATGAATTGATGGAGGGAATAAATTATGGCAATAATGTCATAGTGATATAGCTTATTTTGGGTGCATCATTTGTGGTATAGAATCTATTGAATGGTCAAGATTGTAATTTTCACATAAGAATTGAGGAAGTGATATCTAGGGCATAGTAGAAAAGGTTTTTAGTACATTTATTAAATCCATATCCATTGTAGTTGATCCCAAATACATGAAGATAGATCAATAAAAAATAACACAATAATGTTTGAAGACACAATTGAGTGTCATTATTTAAAATATACAACATAAAAGATATATTATATTACACAATACATCTTAAAAGTATAGTTTTCATTCTGGTGATTATTTGATTTTTCTTAAGGGGCCTTAAAAGGTTACAAGACTCTACAATTAGTCTATTAATATTATTCCAATATATTAAGTTAAGGGCCTAGAGGGTCACACAAAATATTAAATTCATGATTTTTCCTCTTCTAGGGAATATTTATATTGGAGATCAAGGGACCCATCATGTGGTCCTCGAGTAGCCCCAACCTTATCAATCAGTAGTAAGTAAATAAACTCGTTATTTTTTAGTACATAATAATTTTTTAGAATTTATTTACAATAATTATTAAAATGATATTAATTAAATACAAGGTAAAATATTACATAAATAAATATTATATAAATTTACATGGTTCGTTTAATATTAGAATGAAATATGAGTCAGGTGGAAATAAAGTATATGGTAGTCGAGGATCCTTAATCAGGTATTTTATACATCCATTATATAAGTAGATGAGGAAAAATATTCTATATGAAATTTCATTCTAATGTATTGAGAGCTCCTCACCCCTCCCACATCCTTAAGAGATATGGGCTCTATTTTTGTAAAAGATCCAATAATGAATTCACATATCCATGGCATGGGATCAAGGTGATCATCATGACATAGGAGAGATTGTTAGAACTTCAACCTAGCACAAGATATTATATGTGTAGCATATGATCATATTAATAGAGAATGTATGAATGATCTAGTTGGACATGATTTTCTATCATTCAAGATACCATTGTCACTTATGTGATATTGTAGTACATGGCTTCGAATCAAATGAGGAACTAGTTTGTTCATATTTTTTACATTTAAATATTTATAAGATATCATAATACCACCATCGGGGCATATATCACTGGATATGATAATGTTACATCAGTTCATTGATAAATATTTTAAAATTCCAATACCACTAGCTTCAAATGGGCACTCTGGTACATTCTATTAGAATTAGAGCGATCATGTGAATTTTCTTGACCAGGGAAATTTTAGATTTCATTAAATTATGTAGAGGTATTGAAATCAATCCCGACAGAAAAACCCTTTATTAATCTTCTATAGATGCACATGTTTGGCCATAATGTTTTTTTTATATGTACTAAAAATGTAGTAGTTTTAGATTAAAAATTATATGAATAGTTCATATTTAAATATTTTCATAAAATTATATTTGAAATATCAGTTTTTGTAATAATTATTACTAGTATTTTATGGCTATTCCAAAACTAGAAAAATCATTTTTCTATATCACATAATCTATCCATTGGAATCTTTTTAAATTATATATAATTATATCTAAGAATACCATAAAGAATTCCTATTTATATGATTAATAAAATGAAACAGTCATGTTGGGTTTCATTAGGAGACAACAAAATAGTTGTCCAAATTAGAAATATCTAGTATATGAATGAAAAAAAGGAATAAATAGGAATTTGTTCACATGATATTTGTTCTCCTCCTAGCCCTATCAGCTAAAAAACTACCTTTCGGATGCCTAAACCTCCATTGTCGCAATCTCGACACCTGGTATCTATCTTACTCAGTAGAGTATCACACTCAACCCTTCCTTAATATCACCATAACTAATGTTTAGTGGACCCCTCCATCATCATTCCACATTAATGAGACCTACTGGTGTCTACCCCAGAGCTAACCCCCTAGCTAGCCATTATCAGACCGACATCTCAGGTTCTTGATCTAATCCCATCAAGCCATCCATAATTTTCCCACTTCCCTTATGTAAGGAGGATGTTGTCTTACCGATACTGGGCCGCCGTTCCTAGTATGAATGATTCCATTTATCTAGATCTAGTTTTTCGCCTACTCGATCATTGCTCTTATTGGTATTTCACATTAATTCCAACCACCCCTTCCCACGAATGTCACTAGTAAGACATGCTCATCCAGACTACTCCAAGAGAGGTCCCCTGTTCACCACCATTGTATACTACTAAACTACCTAGCCAAGTCCCATCCAGGTCCCATCTCCCCTGTCGTCTGTCACGTCCTCCCCAATAAGTCATCATCTATATGTCTATACCGTGTTTCTATTTTTATATTTCATCCTATGTTTTCATTAATTACTTAATCTGTGGTCCCCACTTGTGGTATCTCATTATCCTGCTGGTAAATCATTTTTTTCTATTGAGTATCCTTGAACTAACACTACACATGTTCCTCATGACTGTGTGACCTATCCTGTGAAATTTTACATTTAGATTGGATATAATAGTGTCCAAAACAACATGAAATAGATCAAAATGAGTCTTCTTGACCCAGAAAAATCCAAAACAGTGTCATCCCAATCCAATAAAGCCCAAGGCAGGAA